>CM022399.1:178337-301000 GCA_011833715.1 Carcinoscorpius rotundicauda | reverse complement strand
GGACTGTAGAAACCAACCACTAGGACGAGGCATTAGAAACCAACCTCTAGGATGGGGCTGTGAAAACCAACCTTTAGGACGGGGCTACAGAAACTAACCTCTAGGACGAAGCTATAGAAACCAACCACAAGGACGGGTCTGCAAAAACCAACCACTGGGATGGGGCTGGAGAAACCAACCATTTTATTTTAAAGCTTCTAAAACCAAATGTAAATGATACCAACCAATCTTTTCTTCTTATACACGAATGACATTTAATATAAAAACGCTTTATTTGTTTTACGGCTAATATTGTCTTTGATAATTAATACACACAAATTATTATTAAAATAAAGTGCTTAAATTTCTTTCAAAAATAAAATCATGATGACAAATACTTTGTTCTATGTGTCTTTAAAGATCAAATTAAGTAGGAAACTCCAATACAAATTATTTTGAAGCTAATAATAAAACAAAATTAGTGTTGTAGACTCCAATAATGTTTGTTTGTTTGAATTTCGGGCAAAGCTACATGAGGGCTATCTTCGCTAGCCGTCCCTGCTATAGCAATGTGAGGCTGGAGGGAAGTCATCTTGTCATCGTCATCCACCGCTAACTCTTGGGCTACATTTTTACTAACGAATAGTGGGACTGATCGTCACATTATAACTCTCTCACAGCTGAAAGGGCGAGCATATTTGGTGTGACGGAAATTGAAACCCACGACTCTCAGATTACTCGTTAAATACCTTAACCACGTGGCCATGCCGAACCTTCCAATAATGTATAATAAAAAACAAACGTTAATCTGAATTTAATTCCAAATGTGTGTGATTATTAGTATTAAACTTTTAACATTAGCTCAAATGTAAAATAGAGAACTTGATGGCTGATGTTTACACAGTGTAATTTCTCGGAAAGTTTAATGACCAGATAAATGGTGAATGTTAGAAGGATCTACCACTTTTAGAATAAATCATGTGCTGAAATAAAAACAAAGGACGTCTTTTTATTATTTAAAACATTCCACTGCATTGTCATTGCGTATAAAACTGTTTGTTCTCTAGGGATTCATTCTGCCTTTTAAGTCTTTGCATCAACATGAAGGGTTCTGCACTTTTTCCTCTTTGTGTCCGTGATGTGAACAGTCCCAAATCTTCCATCACAATATGATGATTATTGTTTTCAAGTTCACAGAGATGGGCCATTAAGTAGTTGAACACCTGTGATATTTTTATAGTATATTCTAGATGGCTCGTGCTACCCCACTGGCATTTCTTCTGATTGTCCCAACGTTCTTCTTATAGAGGGTTTTAACTGATATCCTCTTGGATGTTTATCCAATATATTATGATATATCTTTTCATAATAGTATAATCCTTTTTTCGCCAGCTGGCTTTTGTTTCAACTAAATTTAATAGTCCAATCCTACTTTAAGCATTAGTTTATTTTTAAATAACTAAAAGTACACATTTTTGTTTAACACTGAAATAAGTCTTCATGCCACTTGAAATCGGGAATCCATAGGTTTTTCACCCTTACATATTTAAATATCCATTGTCGTCCATTGTTGTCATTGTCGTACTGTGTCAACATCAGACAATGGGGATTGGTAGAGACGTACGTTTACTTCATAGTTCCACGCAGTGGAACCAGAGGGCATATTGTTAAGCTGCCATCAAACTTGATAGCCAGAAATTTACCATGAAATCATAACTCTTAAGAATGGGAGTTGTCTGCTATAAGAAAGTGATTACTAGAATATGTCACGTGCTTCACACCTCGTATGTTACTCAACAGAGAACATGTTGTTGTGGCAGAAAGAAGCACTCGACGACGTGCTGGTATTATAATCGTTCGAACCACCACAGGCTGATGTTGATGTTCCCAACTATAAACAACAATCAAAGTCTTAAAATTAACAATTTAATGTAACATACATAATATTCTATTCACAATTACTAGTTTTGAGAAATGTTATTATCAGCTTCACTTTATAACTCAAACATTTAATCTGCCACTTTAATCTTATCGGCTTTGCAGTTTTTGGTTAAACATTGCCTTGAATTTACGGAGGCGAATGGCGTTTCTTCAGGCGAAAGTGTAACTGTGGATAATGTTTTTATAGGCAGATATTTCAGCAAAATTATGATTTTATTGAAAGGATCTCAACATGTCTATATTTAATTGCATATAAAATGGTTATTTGTATTTTATATTGGCTTAGCATAAGAGTAGAAAAAATTACCAAAATATCTCGTCATAACACTTAACACAGAAATAAAAGATTTTGCAATTTGTTCTACATAAATACACAAATCTGCTAAGAACTTATTTATATGACAATACATTAAAGTGAAATAACGATACAGATTGAGATGATGGTCTTTGTTTCGTTATTGTCGACAATGGTAATAAGTTTAATATAAACCATATTGTCTGCACACAGAGCAAAGTTTTCTTTACTGTATAATTTGTTTTTAAGTTTGTTTTCGACAGTTGTTTCTGATTAATATTCTCGTGTTGAGGATATGCTGAGGTAGTCCTAATGATCAAAATATCTTTTTTCTCATCTCAACCAAACTGAATGCAGATCCAATGGCTGGCAGGCTTCTGATGACTCGAGCCCACACTGATAATGTACAGTTGTTTTTCTGCATGTTAAAGTAGTTTGTATTAGCAAACACGCCTCCAAACTTCTTTTGCGTGCACAATAAATTGTGTGAATATATCGAATAAATCCATAGAATATTAAAAGTTTCTCACATAACAGTTACGATGTTCTTGGCTGATTAATTTATTAAATGGACTGAAAAATCTGCATAAGCTAGAACATTGTAGTGTTGAGTAAGGTACTACCAAATTGTATTTCTATTCATAAATTTTCCTGTTTCACGAAGTTAAAGTGAGAATCTCAAACAGATATATCAGATGTGAGATCGGGTACAAAGTGTATCCAGCGTATTTTTATCTTTGCACTTAAGACCTGTGCAGAGAAGAGAAGAAATGACGTCCACTAAGTGGAATCAAAGGGCATGTTAGTATTATCTAAATGAATATGATATTAACTTTATAATAAAAAAATCTCTAAACGTTGGAAGTATTTATCAACTCCATTTTCACACATAGATTTAGTTCAAAGTTGTCAGTTGTCATTTCTTTCAGCTTACTTTTTTATTCATTTTCAATGAGAGCTATATACTAACCTTAAAAGGCTGATAAGAGCTCATTATGACAACCAAGACAATACTACTTCATTTAGATACAGTGCATTGAAATCTTTTAAAACGTGTATTATGTTTCACATGTGACCAATTTTCAGCAAGAAATTATTGTGGAATATTTATACCTGATAATTATTCTGCAAATTTTTCCATACTGTAAAACCAGAATTATATTCTTAAATTATAGAATGACGTTGATTAGGTAAATTATGTTACTGATCAGGGTAGATTATCCATTAATCACTAATTCTTCTCGATCATTTCCCATTAACTCCCCATTGGAATGTATTAAATTTAATAGTAGTTCAGGTTTTTTTAAATCTCTGAGAGACACTGTCAAAGATGTCTGATTTTCATGAATCCGTTTGTTTGTTTGTTTTGAATTTTGCACAAAGCTACTCTTGGGCTGTCTGCTTTAGTCGTCCCTAATTTAGTAGTGTAACATTAAAGGGAAGGCAGCTAGTTATCACCACCCACCGCCTACTCTTAGGCAACTTTTTTACAAACGAATAATGTGATTGATCGTCACATTATAACGGCTGAAAGGGCGAGTATGTTCGGTGTGATAAGGATTCTAACCCCCGACCCTTGAATTAAAAGTCGAGTGCTTTAACCACCTAGCCATTTGACGAGTCGGTGATTCCCTATTATTTCAAATTGGTTTCATGGCTTATCAAGAACGTTGTTACAGCTGGTTTATTGTCTTTGATTAATCATATAGAGGGAGCTAATGTATCATTTTTTTACGACAATATTCATGTTCTTATCTATAGATTTCTGTACTTTATATTCTGGTCTTTCGTTAAAATGTATATTGATAAAGCGATGAAACTAGTTCTTCAAGAGTGAAAATCATTCATTTTGTGTGTTTCATATTTTGATGTTCCGACAGCTATACTCGAAGCTCTCGTGCAAAACACTTAATAATGAAAGTACTGGTGATACGAGTAATGTTATAAGCGCTCCTTTTTGAATCACTAAGTTTTTTTTCATTCAAAAGATGCTTTATTTATAACCAACTATCTCGATAATGACTTTTGTTATCAACGTTTCTGCTTCTTATGAGATCCTTACCCTTTAAACCGTTCACAAACATACGACGAATACATTTTCAGCTTCAGAAAATATTCCTTAAATCTGATTACGTGTTGTTTTAAATAATGCATGGAGCATCTCGTCACGAGGTTTAGTCTAAGTACCAGGATGAATAAATAAAGAACTGTTGTAAGTATGACGTACAAAACTTTTTTCAATTTATCGCAAAGTTCCACGAGGGCTATCTGTGCTAGTGGGATTGATAGTCACATTATAACGCCTCCGCGGCTGAAAGGGCGAGCATGTTTGGTGTGAGGGGTATTCAAACTGGCGACCTTCGTATGACGAGTCGAATGCCTTGACCACCTGACCAGGGCGGGTCTGTTTATTTATACAACTATTCAAATATAATTTCACCTTTATTTCTCCCTACAATGGTAAAGCTTGTTTGTATGAAATAGTGAAAATATAATAGACTTGGAAAGTTTATAACAAGAAATTTCAAGACTTCTCAATATCTTTCTCTCTCTTGTGTATGAACGGTGGTAAAGCCTATCTAGACACACTCTACATTTTGAGATACTCGATGTCACCCGCTTTCCATGGAATGTGTTACATTTTAATGTGTCATTCGTTTGCAGGAACGACCATCCATATCTGCAATATAGTTCCTCAAAAATATATGTACTGTACATATAGAGGGAATAAACATTGGTATATTTGTTCTTTAGTTACATGTGGTCTGTCGTTCACACAAAATAATTCCAATTTTATCAGGCCACAATAATGATAATAAATGAGTGTACACGAGTTAAATATCAGTTTTAACCCACTTTGGCATGTACACTATAAATTGATCGTCAGGAAACACTTGTTCTTAAGCCCAACTGCTCGGGCTACTGTGGTTTAAAATCAATGAGTGAGTAACCACTTGGTTGTCTCATAGTATCTTGACAAGCTCCTTAAGGATATCTGATAATCGCAGAAGATCATCTGTCTAAGTAAATTATTTAACTGAGATTTATCAGAAACATTCACGACAAATGTAATTTATAGATAATTTAAACTAATACTATTCATTCTTCTTCTCTGATATATTAATTTTATATCATATAGAAATATTTTGTATTAATTTTGTATGCAATTGTTTGAATTTACTAAAAATGTATGCACTATTTTCGTAAATAGATAACTTCCCAATGATAAGTTGAATATTTGCTAAAAAAATGTAAGTTACTACTTAATGTAGGGCCTGACACTAAGTACATAAAAGATGTAAACAATTATCCATTTGAAACTCTAATAACGAATAACTTAACAGGAATGAACTTCAATAGATCATGTTTCATCAGATCATGCTTAATCAGATCATGTTTCATCAGACTTGGATCTTCCACTAAGGCTCTGCACATCAGTATCAAAGTGTTAATGTCTGGAAGAGTGTGTTGTTTGGTGTAAAGTGGAAGACAATTCTCCTTTTCTTCCTTGCTTTAAATATAATTCTCTAATTATACAACAGAACCTTCCATCACTGAATACGTATCCACATTTTTGGGATCACCACTGCACCATGGTGTGATGTGATGATAATAGTTGAGCTTGTCCATAAATTCCTTAAAATTGGATCGTTAGATCCATCTGAAAAGTATATAATACTATCTGTATGATAAAACACTACAGAAGAAGCCAGCTTCTCCAGTGTCTCATATAACTTCAAATGTGGATGGGCAGTGATGAAAACCACTAGAAATATATTGGTTTAAACTTTAAAGTTCATCATACTTGTGTTTTCAATGAAGAACTACCACTTTTCCGTTAATTAATGAAACATCTTTTATTACTTTAGTATTGTCATTTATTAAAAAGCAATGCTCTTTAAGAGATGTTACAAAGATAGGCTTGGTTCGTCCTCTCTAACAGAATTAAGATCTTTTTCCTAAATTAAATACTGTGTTTCCTGGGGTCACTTTCACTTCTTTCTTTTTACTAAACCAGACAATGTAATTTTGTTCTGCTTCCAGTTGTACACAGTGAGAGCGCCAACCAGAAATTTTTTGATCTATTTTAAGAGATTTATTAATATAATTCTTTAAAAGAGTGTGCGTGTTTTTTCTTATAGCAAAGCCACATCGGGACATCTACTGATCTTTAAAAGATCTGTTGGCTTAACAGGAAATTGATAAATGTAATATATTTTTATCACCTAGCAACTACACTCGACTGGACTTTTTTCACTTCTTCAGTGATCCGGGTACCGATTAAAGTACTCTCATCACCATTGTAGCTCCGAGATTGTGGCCATCTTGAATCTACACATTATTTACACAGATGAAACATTAATTTACCACTATTTCTAAAAAGCAAAACGGGATAATAGAGTTTTCTTGGTGTTAGAATTTTTCATTTTATAAAACCAAAATATTTTTTTTTCATCACTGAAATCTGTTGTTATGATAGCAGGATGTCCATCCAACCGAATACTCACAGCATTTGCTTGTTTATGGATGTATGAATGTACAATCTTTCCTCCTTCCTTTACATCATTCAGTTGCCTTGTTGCGTTCACTCTTATTCTATAGAAAACTTCTCGCATGTCAAGGTTGGAGACTTAGATGTGGTTTCTAAGGAATTTATCAAGGCTAAATCACTAAATTTATTCTTCTTAAACTCATTCTCCAAAATCAATAAAACCTTGTACCTTAGAGCTTCAAGTTGATATTGTATCTTTAAAGTACACTTTCTGACAAACCACGTGGCTCTATGTAAAACTAATTTCTGTGTATGAGAATCATAACACATATTGCATCCACAACAGTAACACTCGTAAAATTCGTAGATCCTGTTCAGCTCCTTACTAAATCCATCTGACTTATAATTCAGGATTTTATTTCACAAGTAGGTACTAACTTGGCTGTATCTGTTAAATATAAACTGTTCACGTTTAAGCAGAAGAGCTGCCAGTCCCACTGGTATAAGTATGACTCAGCATACAGTCAAACATAAAAAGTAATGTTCGTGTACTTAAAGGGTCACAGGCTGAGAGAAAAATTTTCCCTAAGTGTTCGCTGTGCTCTGTCAAAGTACATCTATGTCCGTTTGACATCATCTTAAAAACAAAAAGGCCCGGTATGGCCAAGTGGGTTAAGGCGTTTGACTCGTAATATAAGGGTCGCGGGTTGGAATACTTGTCGCACTAAAAATGTTCGCCCTTTCAGTCGTTGGTAAACGAGTAGCTCAAAAGTTGGCGTTGGGTGGTGATTACTAGCTGCCTTCTTTCTAGTCTTACGCTGTTAAATTAGGGATAACTAGCACAGATAGCCCTCATGTATTTCTGTGTAAAATTCAGAAAAACAAACATAACAATATTCTTTGTATATCTTTATTGAGAGTCAAAGATGTGCTCTCCCACACGTCACTGAGAGCACATTATTGAGACTCAAAAATAACTGATCGGTTTTAAGTCGATCAAAATTAATATTTTATAATTACCATTACAAACAGCTAATTCTAATACACAGGCATCAGTTTTGAAAGACTCATCCAAAATTATGTCATTTTTTCTTTCATTGACGCTTTCTATGTTGTTTAAGATCATACCGAATGGAAGCGGTTCCTTATTTTGTAAATAAGTACTCAGTAATTTGTCCAGATTGTTAGAATAAACGCTAACCCTAACTTTATCTGTGATTTATTGTTTCATCCAACGTGGTTTGAATATTCTTACTGAATGCGCTTGTAACGTTTGTAAGTGGCTGGTCGTGTGACTTAGGGTTAAATGATATATTGCAGCAACTCCATTGTTCCTTTTAAATTTTATTTCACATATTTCAACAATAAATTCCCTGTCTTCCTTACAATAACATTAAATTAATACGTGTAAAAGACATAAAAAACATTTATAAGGATAGAAAACTTTTAAATCAATATAATTTTTCAAAAAAATAAATAATTTTACACATGTACTTGTAGTCTGAGTTATATTGGACAGATAAGTAGGAACTTAAATTTTAGAATAAAAGAACCTCACAATACTGTGGATAAATTAAAAACGAGTGAATCAGTTTGACAGAATTTAGCAAACATAGAATTTACTGGAATAATTCAAACACACTTGAACAGGTAACTGAAAAAAGATGAACAGAGAAATCCGGCATGTCTAGATGGTAGAGGCGCTCGACTCGTAATCCAAGGGTTGCGGGTTCGAATCCCCGTCACACTAAACATGCTCGCCTTTTCAGCCATGGGAGCGTTATAATGTGACTGTCAATCCCACTATCCGTTGGTAAAAGAGTAGCCCAAGAGTTGGCAGTTAGTGGCAATTACCAGCTACCTCTCCTCTGGTCTTAAACTTCTAAATTAAGGACGGCTAGCGCAGATATTCCTCATGTAGCTTTACGCAAAATTCAAAACAATCAGACAAACACAAGAGAATCTCGAAATGGATCAAAACAAAATTAATATGAACAGAAATTTAGGCCCACGAACCATGGAAGTAAAGTTTTGGAAATCGTTTATGTGATTGACGTCACAATAAAAAAATGCTAGTTATACACGTACATACGCTTAAAAAAAACTTCATGTCTCTTATCCTGAAGTACCTAGGTGGTACAGCGGTAAGTCTACGGACTTACCGTGCTAAAATCAATGTTCTATCCCTTCTGTGAACTCAGCAGAGAGCCCTATATCGCTTTACTATAAGAAAAACACGCACACTTATCCGGAAGATCAGAGAGCCCTATATCGCTTTACTATAAGAAAAACACGCACACTCATCCGGAAGATCAGAGAGCCCTATATCGCTTTACTATAAGAAAAACACGCACGCTCATCCGGAAGATCAGAGAGCCTATATCGCTTTACTATAAGAAAAACACCACACTCATCCGGAAGATCAGAGAGCCCTATATCGCTTACTATAAAGAAAAACACGCACACTCATCCGGAAGATCAGAGAGCCCTATATCGCTTTACTATAAGAAAGACGCACACTTATCCGGAAGATCAGAGAGCCCTATTTCGCTTACATAATAAGAAAAGACGCACAACTCAATCCGGAAGATCAGAGAGCCCTATATCGGCTTTACTATAAGCAAGACGCACACTTATCCGGAAGATCAGAGAGCCCTATATCGCTTACTAGTAAGAAAAACAAAGCACACTCATCCGGAAGATTGAAGAATTATTACACAGAGACACTAACAGTTGTTAAAGTTTTTTTTACTTGTATTTTTAAATTTTACAAATAATTATCGTGCTAGTAAAAATATATATATATATATTCTATTTCATTAATTTTATCTTAAAACTTTAATGGTCCAAGTGACATAGTCAATTGACAACATTCGGTCTAGCAACATGACTCTAATAATGCGCCCTCTTGTTCCGATGCACAGAATTATAACGTAGTCGTCTCCACCTCTTCCAGATTTTACTGAAATAGACAAATATGCCGCCCTCTTGTGGCGTTCTGCTGAACACCTGGAGTAGCTACTTAAACGTAATGAACTTGGATTTGGTTTCAAATATCAATCCAATAAAAAGAAAAATACCCTAATGACTTATTACTTTGTCAGAAACATCTGATTTTATCTCTAGCGTTTCTTACTCCTATACTCAGACTAGTCTGCTCGTGATATGTCTACAGAGTGGATAGTAATATAACTCTCACAAGTGCTTTTAAGAATGGTTCTCATGAGCGCTCAATGGAGTTATACGATGAAATCTCTGGACACTATTGTTACCATTCCAAACCGAATTATTAATAAGACACGATACAGCGCACACAGTACGATGTTACACCGGTTCGCTGGGTAAAGTTTTTGGTGGGGTTTTTTTTTCTGTGTGTTTTCGGCTACGTTTGTCAGCATTATAGTTCGTCGCTGACGTGGTATTGATATGTAAATAACCACTAAGTATTATAAGGCATCTACAGAAAGTAAAATCGTAGAGTTATTGTGCATAGAAAATGTTTTACATATTGAATGACGGTTGCTTATTACTGTTCCACCCACATAAATAGTCCACGAAAACAAGACTCATTTTTATAAAACGTCTGTCGCCAGTTTATTGTAATATTTTTATCAAGTTTTATATCAGTGAGAATTAGACTCTCTTGTGGTTTTACTATGTTTGTCTCGGTGATGTTTTCACCATAACTTGAAATGTAGCTTTGGGATTTATACAAATTTTCTCATACATGATTGGCTTATAAACTCTCTTTCTAGTCACTATAATCAGTAAACATTGACTTTTGTTATGCGTTGTAAGCTTCTAAACCCTTGTCCTTACCACTATCGTCTTTAAAAGTGTCTTTACTTGCATATTATTGACTTTAAACCTCCTTCGTAGTCACTACGACCTTTAAGCATTGACTTTTTTATGAGTTGTAAGCTTCTAAACCCTCGTCCTAGTAACTATAATCAGTAAACATTGACTTTTGTTATGCGTTGTAAGCTTCCAAATCCTCGTCCTAGTAACTATAATCAGTAAACATTGACTTTTGTTATGCGTTGTAAGCTTCCAAACCCTCGTCCTAGTAACTATAATCAGTAAACATTGACTTTTGTTATGCGTTGTAAGCTTCCAAACCCTCGTCCTAGTAACTATAATCAGTAAACATTGACTTTTGTTATGCGTTGTAATCTTCTAAACCCTCGTCCTAGTAACTATAATCTGTAAACATTAACTTTGTTTATATGTTTTGAACATCTAAATCTTCGTCCTAGTAACTGTAAACTGTGACTTCACTAATATGCAACGAACATCTGAGCCTTCGACTTATGTAATTATAGCCTGTAAGCAGTGAATTCATTTATACCTTACAAAATTTTCAACTTTCGTCATAACCAGTATAAATCTCCAACCAGTGTTTTTATTGCTACAAACGTCCAATCTTTCAATCGACTAACAGTAGATTTTCGTCGCAAACCGGCAGAGGAAGCTGAATAAAGTATTACAAAGTGGCTATTGTATGTGGAGATTGTAAATTAGTGGACCTCCCCATATTTTCCTCTGAGCAACGGTATTTCTCTATCTAAAATAAACGGAAATAGTAGTCTTTTGACATAGTTTTTTTCATAGCAAATAAATATGATGAAAATATGTAATACTCATACGTCACACGCACGTGGTATTCGTAGCTGATATTAAGGTTTCAAATGTCTTTGATTTGAATTTCGCACAAAGCTACACGAGGGCTGTCTGAGCTGGCCGTCCCTAATTTAGCAGTGTAAGACTAGACGGAAAGCAGATAGTCATCACCATCCACCGCCAACTCTTGGGTTACTCTTTTACCAACGAATAGGGGATTTACTGTCACAATATAACGTCCCCACAACTGAAATGACGAGCATGTTTGGTGTGATGGGGACTCGAACCTGCGACTCTCCAATTACGAGTCGAGTGCATTAACTACTTGACCATCCCGGACGTGTTTCAAATTTCATCACAAAAACTTATAAATGGCTCGCATAGGAATTATACAAATAGGCTTGTTTGTTTTTGGAATTTCGCACAAAGCTACTCGAGGGCTATCTGTGCTAGCCGTCCCTAATTTAGCAGTGTAAGACTAGAGGGAAGGCAGCTAGTCATCACCACCCACCGCCAACTCTTGGGCTACTCTTTTACCAACGAATAGTGGGATTGACCGTCACATTATACACCCCCACGGCTGGAAGGGCGAGCATGTTTAGCGCGACGCGGGCGCGAACCCGCGACCCTCGGATTACGAGTCGCGCGCCTTACGCATTGGCCATGCCAGGCCCTTCATTCTTAATATGGTTTATGGTTCATGTTAAGGTTTTTCATAATAGCTTTAAAGTTAAAACATTTCTTAACAATAACAATATTTATTAGTTTTATTCAAACATTTCATTTTAAAACATTCTCCAACCCCAAAAGAAAAACTTAACTTCATCTTATATATATGTACGTATAATCTAATTTTCTAAACTTTGAATTCCATAACATAATATGAGGTGAATAAAACAAAATTGTATGGTTGTTATTTTGTTGCTTTTTTGTAAATTTCGTGCAAAGCTACACGAGCGCTATATATGCTAGCCGTCCCTAATTTAACAGTGTAAGACTAGAGGGAAAGCAGCTAGTCATCACCACCCATCACCAACTCTTGGGCTGCTCTTTTACCAACAAATAGTGGGATTGACTGCATTTTAATAACGCGCTCGGCCATATATAGGCTTCGATTAATTATATCACCTTTTAAAATGTACTCATTGTTAACAGTGCTGTCTGTTGGTTGATGGTGTCTGTCAATACATGATACTGAAAAACAAGAACGACTGTGTATCAAGTATTTAATAGAATTAAATGTTCACTTCTGGAAGTATGTGACGAATTCATGATTTATCGAATCCAAAAACAACAAAACTTATTGTAATTGGAAATTATTCAAGACACACTTTTGAAAAGTAAAACTAAGACTGCAAAACTTTCATCGTTCTGTATTTTTTGTTCTCTGTCGTTTTCGATGTCAATAGTGTTATCCATTATCTCTTATTTATCCATTATTTTGTAAATTTTGTACCCGCATGACTAAGGTTTCAAATAATTTATTCATCAACTGCGTATTTGAGTAACGAAGACGTTTCTCTAAATAAGCCCAGCATGACTAGATAGTTAAGGTACTCTACTCGTAACCTGAGAGTCGTGGGTTCGAGTCCACGTTGCAACAAACATGCTCGTCCTTTCAGCCGTGGGGGTGTTATAATGTGACGGTCAATCTTTGGTAGAAGAGTAACCCAAGAGTTGGTGGTGTGTGGTGATGACTAGCTGCTTTCCCGCTAGTTTTCCGCTGCTAAATTAGAAACGGCTAGCTCAGATAGCCCTCGTGTAGCTTTACACGAAATTCAAAACAAACCATGCCTCCTAAATCGTGGTGCCAAGTTATACGACATCAGAAAATCAAGTACGAGAAAGTAACGGAAACCAAAGAGTGTGAGCTAATCGAAAGCTGACCCTAATTGTAATATGAAACATATTATTATTAATTTGTTTGTTTCTTTATTCATGAGCAATGTCACGTTAAACTACCTATTGTGTTTACTGCACAGAATCTGACACTATATTTTAGAGTTGTTTAACGTTCTTCCACCAGGACACCATGGTTACTGAAAGAACTTTCACCTCTTCAAGTGTGCATTACTATATCATTTGCATGAAACAAAAAACCGAGTCAAACATAATAACTACAGCAGAAGATTCAGCATTTTGTGACTGACCTCAGTGTGGTGTAAATATTATTATAATGAAACGATAAAACCAGGTAAACATTGCACAAGTATATCAACAATATTAACTTAATACAAGACAACAAACATACAGTTTGTTGCTTTTGAATCTCGCGTAAACCAGCACGAGAGTTATCTGCACTAGCTGTTTCTAATTTAGCAATTTAAGGCAAGAGGGAAGGCAACTAGTCATCACAACCCATCACCAACTCTTGGGCTGCTCTTTTACCAACAAATAGTGGGATTGACTGAATTTTAATAACGCTCTCACGGCTGAAAGGGCGACCATGTTTGGTGTGACGGGGATTTGAACCTGCGACCCTCAGATTACGTTAACCAGCTGACCATGCAGGACCTTGACATCAAACACAAAGTTTCACAGTGAACTCTCTGTACTCTACCCATTACTCGTATCGAAATCCGATTTCTACCATTGTGAGCCCAGAAATACGCTACTGAACCATTGGGGGAGCCTTTGGAACTCAAAACCGTATGGTTGTGGTTCGTTTTCGTTCATTTCATCAATCAACAAACCAGCAAATGCATGTTCAATTGAAAGTGAGTTAATTAATAAACTTATAATTCACATCGCATCTTAATGTCCCTATCGGAAATGTACGCGAAAAAGATTTTTTAGAACAATTATAACACTATGTAACACAATTTTTTCCCTGGATAGTATATGTTATTACACTATGTAACACAAATTTTGTTCCTGGATATTATGTGTTATTACACTATGTAACACAAATTGTGTTCCTGGATAGTATGTGTTATTACACCATGTAACACACATTTTGTTCTTGGATGGTATGTGTTATTACACAATGTAACACAAATTGTGTTCCTGGATAGTATGTGTTATTAAACTATGTAACACAAATTGTGTTCCTGGATAGTATGTGTTATTAAACTATGTAACACAAATTTTGTTCCTGGATAGTATGTGTTATTACATTATATAACACAGATTTTGTCCCTGGATAGTATGTGTTATTAAACTATGTAACACAAATTTTGTTCCTGGATAGTATGTGTTATTTCTAAATTGCTTATGTTGTAAAAGTACAGAAAATGGCTACTATTCACTTCAAACTTTGCTTTTGCGACCTGGATAATGAAATTTAGAAATTAATCTATTTTCTATGTAAAAATGGGCAAATTTGCACATTTTCATTTACGTAAGGTTTGAATAAAACAACATATGAATCAAGACTTACATGTAGTTATACTAAAATTACACAAAAATGTTTAGAAGTGAGTAGTTTTTCGAGATTTACGACTGTAATGTAAATCACTTTCACGTATCAGCTCCCAAATATAGTCTCCCATCATGTTTTCGTTATACGCTCCCAGGTCACAAAAGCAAAATTTGAAGAGAAAAATAGGTCTTTTTCATTTACTTTAGGCATAAACAATTGGGAAATAACACTTTCTGTCCAGGAACAAGAAAAAGTAAAAATTTGTGACACAGTGTAATGTCAGATAGTGACTTGTGAGATTTAACCTGGTAAAAAAGTAAAGATTCAGCAGAAATTACTGCTCTTAAATTCAATCATGGTGTAAAAGTCTCTGAGATTTAGGATAGGTATTGCCATCTTTATTATCAATGGACGTGGGCTTGTAGAAGGATAGCTTGATGTTTTGTTCATCAAATTGTTTTGTTGAAAGAGAATGAAGAGATGGAAATGGGTTTAGGCGTTGAAAGAGAATAAAGAGATGGAAATGGGTTTAACCGTTGGAAGAGAATAAAGAGATGGAAATGGGTTTAGGCGTTGAAAGATGTTAGTTGGTGGGGTGGAATAGTCTAAAATTTTGGAGTGAAGGACGACAAATGTTCAATGTCGAATTCTGGATGGCGTTTTTCCGACCATAAGGTTTGGTCTGCATGGCATGCTTGATGAAGATGTGGAGCATCGGTGATTGATGATGAATCTTCAGTTACCGGTTTGAGATGACTTGTGAGTCCAGATTGCCAACGTACAAGAGCTGACCGGATATGATAATATGCGGGTTTTGGCGTTGGATCTTTGGATCAGAACTGGCTAATTTGTGCACGAAAGAGGTCGTTTGGGTCGTGGTGGTTCAACTAAGAAGTAAAAGATGTGGTATGTAAATTCGTAGTTTAAGATAGATTCAGCTGTTGCTTTTCAGGAACTTTGCTGGTAGACGTGTAATTTTGTTAAACCCGGCGACAAAACGAACGATTTTATAGTTTGTTTGTTTTTGGAATTCGCACAAAGCTACTCGAGGGCTATCTGTGCTAGCCGTCCCTAATTTTGCAGTGTAAGACTAGAGGGAAGGCAGCTAGTCATCACCACCCACCGCCAACTCTTGGGCTACTCTTTTACCAACGAATAGTGGGATTGACCGTCACATTATAACGCCCCCACGGCTGGGAGGGCGAGCATGTTTAGCGCGACGCGGGCGCGAACCCGCGACCCTCGGATTACGAGTGCACGCCTTAAGGCGCTCGGCCATGCCAGGCCTTTTATAGTTTAGTTGCTGTTAAAAATTAAGCAACCCATTCCACCAAATGCGTAACTGTCGCCATCTATAGGTTAACATAGAAGCATATAACACCCGCATTTCTTTTAAATTACGAACTGTACCCATTAGTTGTTATCCAATTCGACACCATGACAATTTACACAAAATAGTAAAATAAACTAAAACATGTATCTAGATAAAATTATAGCTCTAAAAACAGTTCAATGAATTTACAGTGAAAAACACTCCATTGAACATTTAAAAAAGTGTAACAGACAATTTTTTTTATATGGGAAATTCTGGCTATAAATATTGATAGCAATAACTAGCTGCCTTACCTCTTGTCTTTTACTGTTAAATTAGGGGCAGTTAGCGCAGATAGCCCTCATTTACACTCTTACAACAAATGAAATAATAATACTCTGAAGATGGAGTATATAACTAGTACACTCCTTTTATGATGTATATGTACATCTTAAAAAGAGTAATGTTTTTCTCCTTTAAAGGAGTAATTTCACCCCAATTTAAAATGACTAATTTCACTCCCTATTCAAAGGAGTTGTTTCACTTTTACTTCCTGGGAACAATTTATTCGACAAGAAAGTTATTTGTCACGTTAAAATTTGTTTTTTCTACAGAAATGTGTGATTGCATATACACACCAAGTTCCCCGCTGGGACAGTGGTAAGTCTTCAGGTTTATAGTGCTAAAATTTAGGGGTTCAGTTCCCCTTGGTGGACACAGCAGATGACCTCATGTGGCTTTGCTATAAGAAACATACACTCATTGAATGAAACGTAAATAAAACAATTATATCGTGATATAATTTTCTCTATACATTTAAAACAGTAAATTATAAACATTTTCAAGATGGTTTACATGTGAAACAAGAAGTTAATGTGTGGTAGAGATATATTCTTATAAAACGATTTACATAATACATGAGAAGCAAAACAGGCTGAAATAAACTATAGATTTGTTACAATGGTTTTTTGAACGTACGTCATTTTAAATTACTAAATCAAAAATAGCATACAATGGTAGTTATTCAGTTATTTTACTAGCCTTTACTTTGCTTCGGAACTGGATTTATAAACAGAAAATAAAAATGGCATTCCTTGCAGGGCACCACAAGAGTGCAACACTTCTACTTTGATGTCATACTACGTGATGTCTTCTGGGTCATGTGGTTTGGAACCTGACAGACGAAGTAAGGGGTTCGCCGGAAATTCCATGTCCTGAAAAAAATAAATGTGTGTGTTTTTCTTATAGCAAAGCCACATCGGGCTATCTGCTCAGCCCACCGAGAGGAATCGAACCCCTGATTTCAGCGTTGTAAGAAAAAATTAAAACACTTATAAATAACATATAAATAATCTGAAACATTAAAAACAAAACTGGTAAACTGAAAAACAATTACATCTGTAAAAAGTAAATGTTACGTTATAGTCACTAAAATGTTCAAACTGGTAACAAAATACTCAGTTTCACAAATCAAGAAAATGTTCTTCTTTACCAGAAATAAAATTATATACCTTTGTGGTACTGACTTAATAAATGAAACATTACTTTAAAACCAACATTTTGTGCAACGTATTTTACATTTTAGAACAAAAAACAAAACATATTACATTCACTTTATTGAGTTAGGGTTTATATTTGTGATGGAAAGACAGGGGTATATAAGTGTAATCATGAATTATTTTCGCATTGAAAATGATTGCAGCATCTAAACAAATAAAAACCAATTTTATATAATATAAGGTGTTGTTGAAAAATAGTTTGTTCTCTACAGTAAAAATTACTGGTTTTATCTTTGATGTTTCTTTATATATTAGTGTGTTTACCTATGAAAATAACAGTTTTATATATAAATTAAAATTATAAGTTGAAGCAATTCACTTAATAAGAAATCCAAGATAAATATATAAATTATTTTACAAATGAAAAGGGTATTCTATGGTATTGTGTGATGAAATAAGATACACAGAAGAACTGAAAACCCCTAGACTGCATGTTTTCTATACTATTATATAGTGTTCAACAAACTTATAATTTCTCATTTAACTCAAAAACTTTCAGAACAAATATTCAAACAATTATATTGTCATAATAAAAAGTGAGACAAGTCCACGTTCTCTCATTTGCATATGACATGGCAGCTTGCTCTTTGACACCGATTTCACTCTATGAGTTCGAGTCCCCGTCACACCAAACATGGTCGCCCTTTCAGCCGTGGGGACGTTATAATGTGACGGTCATTCCCACTATTCGTTGGTGAAAAAGTAGTCCAAGAGATGGCGGTGGGCGGTGATGATTAGCTGCCTTTTCTCTAGTCTTACACTGCTAAATTACGGACGGCTAGCGCAGATAGCCCTTGAGTAGCTTTGCGCGAAATTAACAAAACAAACAAAATAAAGTATTTATAACTCTAACAATAGTAACAGCATTGATAATCAGTACTGTTATCTGGTATCGATAAGTGTTGGTTGTTCCTAAGTTAAATAAATGAGGAATTTCACAGAAACTTCATAAAATCATAAATGAACTTTGGTTAAGAATGAAAGTGAAACTGTTGAAAATTTTATTCTAATTTAGTTCCCTGTGACTGTTAGTGACTGAATGACTTAACCTTTTAATTCTATGCTATTAGAATTAGTGGAGTGTACATCATGTCACACATAGAGTAATACATAGTTACTTAATTTAATAAATTAAGCCGCGTTGTCCAGACGTACACGGCTGTACTTTCTGTTTCCACTTCTCTCAAATCCTTTATACAAAATTACTTTTATCGTTATCAGCAATCACTTCTTCACTACAGCCTCCATTTCCATACGTGTTTTGTGAGGACACTTGTCACCTAGCATATTTATGTGTTATTTTTGCACCTTTAGCTTTTCGATTTCTTTTAATAAATATACATAATTTCAAGATAAATATATTTATATTTCTGACTAGGAAATTTAAAATAAATAATAATTTGTATTTATAGGTTTTTATACAAAATTATCATTGACGTCACAACATTGAATCGTGTAATGGCAGTAGTGTTACGATTTATTGTGTGATTGTGATCTGTAATTATCTGATACCAGTAAATACCCGCTAAACACTTGCAACCATATTAGTATCTTTATTGCAACAATGCTTCTTTAAATACAGGATTTCTAAAGTACTACAAAATAATTCTAATCGCAGACACTAAAATTTATAGGTCTGCTTGTCTTAGTTTTAACATTAGTTAAGTTTTTATTAAGTACCACCGATATTCAATATTGCGTAAGGTTTTTCTCTTTTGTTTAGTTCTGTTAGAATAAAGCCTTATCACACTTTATGTTACTGATAAACAATCTTCTAACATTATTATACAACGGTGCGTTAGACGTTTTCAAACATTTTGTTTCTTTGTTTTTTGAATTTCGAGCAAAGCTACACGAGGACTATCTGCGCTCGCCGTCCCTGATTTAGCAGTGTAAGACTAGAGGGAGGCAGTTAGTCATCACCACCCACCGCCAATTCTTAGGCTACTCTTTTTACCAACGAATAGTGGGATTAACTGTACATTACAATGTCCCCACGGCTGAAAGGGTGAGCATACTTGGTGTGACGAGAATTCGAGCCTGCAACTCTCAGATTACGAGTCGAGTGCCATAACCACCTAGCCGTGCCGGGCCAATCAGAAACTTTGAAAAGCTTTAAGTATGTTATATGACGTGCTTTAGAACTATGAACTCATCATCTTTGACGTCATCTTACCTCTCTCTCCTCCACCCGAGGCAGCCAATCGACATAAGAGTCCAGAGTAAGACCCTAACTGCTGAAGAGTGAGGCTCAAACCTCATGTGATTGCACACGAACCCAGAAATGACGTAAAAGTACTTAATATTGAATCTAATAAAGAAACAATTTAATAGAAGCATTCAGTAATATAATAAGCTATTTACGAAATTATAATTAAGTTTTTTATATATATAATTATATATGTATTTATCAAGTATTATAGTTGCGCAAACTATTGGCAGATATATTTGTAGGTGTGTTTAGGTCTGCAAGGACACTTGTGTTATTGCTGGTAGGAGTCGCGACTGAACAAAATGTCAATATGGTTCTAATAGAAAATAAGGAGGGTATAGTTTTTTATTGAACAAGGAAACTTTATCTTATCCAGACACCAGTGAATAACTGTAGAGGAGATACGTTTTTGCAGTATGTTCAGTTATTAATCGGCTTCTTAGAGGAACTAGCAACATTCTAAAGTTTAGTTGGCATGAATAATGTGTTAGAAAAATACGTAACTCATATTAAATATCAAAGAACACTATTTTACAATTAGAAAGAGCTTTACTGGAAGGACTGACTGAACATTTCAAGATGATAGTTGGATTATAACGTGATGAAATTAGTGATTTACTATTACAATTAAAATAAATTAAGGATAGGGTGTCATTTTCAGAATAAAATCGACAAAATTTTATATGCAAAAAACGGCTCTTTTGGGCTCAGAAAACACTTCAAATAGAAGAGCGAACAATGTTTCGACCTTCTTCGGTCATCGTCAGGTTTACAAAATCGACAAAAGCTTGGTTCGATAAATGCAGGTGAAAACTTTTTTTAAATTCTTGTTCAGAACTCCAACTACAAACGATTTACATTTTACATGATTTACATACGAAGATAGAGCATTAGAGACAGACATCTAGAGAAATGATTCATTTAAAAGGTGAACATGATTATAATAAATTCGTTTAATCTGACAAATGAATTCCACGAACAAAAGAGTAGAAAAACATCTGGAGCATCAGTAAATGTTACTAATGAATTGATACATATTGAAGTAAGCCAGACTTAGCTTCGTGAGGCAAGACATTGACACATATTGAAGTGAGCCAGACTAAGCTTCGTGAGGCAAGACATTGACACATATTGAAGTGAGCCAGACTAAGCTTCGTGAGGCAAGACATTGACACATATTGAAGTAAGCCAGACTAAGCTTCGTAAGGCAAAACATTAAATGTCAGTTTTCAACACTGGTACATACTGAAGTAAGCCAGACTAAGCTTCGTAAGGCAAGACATTAAATGTCAGTTTTCAACATTGATACATATTGAAGAAAGCCAGACTAAGCTTCGTAAGGCAAGACATTAAATGTCAGTTTTCAACACTGGTACATACTGAAGTAAGCCAGACTAAGCTTCGTAAGGCAAGACATTAAATGTCAGTTTTCAACATTGATACATATTGAAGAAAGCCAGACTAAGCTTCGTAAGGCAAGACATTAAATGTCAGTTTTCAACATTGATACATATTGAAGTAATCCAGAATAAGCTTCGTAAGGCAAGACATTAAATTTCAGTTTTCAACACTGATAGATACTGAAGTAAGCCAGACTAAGCTTCGTAAGGCAAGACATTGATACATATTGAAGTAAGCCAAACTTAGCTTTGTAAGGCAAGACATTAAATGTCAGTTTTCAACACAATGATTCAGAATGATTTTCCACAATCATGTTTCACTTTAGGAAGAATCAGGACTGACTTAGCTAAATCAGTACAAACACATTAAATAGCTACAGACAAAATGTTAAGTTCATACCTTCTGTCCTTTAGTGAATTAGAAACAGTGTCAGAGGAAACGGAAAGAAGATCATCCTCAGATCTACTATTTGTTATCCTTACACATACTGATCATATGTGCACATATTATCCACGGGCAGATGTAAAAACAACTGCAGCGATAGATACCTTGAGAATATTTGTATAAATACCCTTAAAAGCAACTGACGTAATAATTAAACTGTATAGTATTGCACCCTTACTCTTAGCATTAAACAACTCTTTGGTTTTAACTGAATAAAATGAAAATTCATTATGTTTTATAAAGGGGCCTATTTGTGCACGGACCCTAATTAAGAAATGTATTCAGTACCTATTGTAACTTGTAACTATATAGTATATGGAGAGATTAAAAATAGAATACCTTAGGCACGTGAAAAAGAATAATTATTCTTAAACCGTTCTATTTCAATAAAACAAGAACCTAAACATTTGGCAGTTTAATGTTATTAGGAGTATGACCTACAACAGATGTGTATCACTTTGATTGTCAGACTAGAGTAGTTTACCTGAAAGATAAATGTTACCTGAGACTAGCTGGAAATTGTTTGGTACATGGTCATGGGACAAAATCGCCCTTGAGTTTTAAGAGTGAAATTAATACACAGGAACTCAGTTGAACGTGGAACTTCCAGATTTGCAAGAATTATAATTATTAACCAAGAAAGAATCACGGTTAATTCAAAGTATGGATGCAGAAGTAGACATCAAGAAACTAACAGACACATTAGAAGAAACTCAAAAATTATATCTTAAAAGGTCAGTGTTATGTATTAAGGAATTTCAACAAAATTTCAGCTAAAGAATAAAAACAGAGGTTAGGAACATATTTTATTCCGTAAAAATAACATTATGATTAGTGGTACTATTGGTAAGTATAATGTTATAAAATAAACGAGAGAAATTGGCTTTAATAGACGTTAGATGAACTGTGTAAATTTAAAAAGAACAGAGCTAGTAAGAACAGGTTTTCTTACCCAGAGGCCACTGAAGTATTTGAATTAAATTACTGTGACCCATCTAATTAGAACACAGGCCGATTGATGATAATATAAGCTTGTATAATGAACCAATTAGGTTGGCGGATTATAAAGCGAACGTTGTAGAACAAAATTAGCAGGTTTCTAATTAATCAATAAGGATAAAAGTTCAAGGATTAACACTTGCACAACGAAAAGATTAACATGATCAGAAATGAGAGATAATCAATGACATAACGAGAGTGAGGTGCACGAGCTAAGTGTTCGATGAAGCATGTAATGATTGAAATAAAAATAAGGCTCACGACGAGCATCTTGCTTTGCTTTGGTTTAACTTTCGTGCAAAGCTACTCGAGGGCTATCTGCGCTAACCATCCCTAACTTAGCAGTGTAAGACTAGAGGGAAGGCAGCTAGTCATCACCACCCATCGCCAACTCTTTGGCTACTTTTTTAACAACGAATAGATGGATTGACTCTCACATTATAACGCCCCCACGGCTGAAAGGGCGAGTATGTTTGGTGCGACGGGGATAAAACCCACGACCCTCAGATTAGGAGTTGAGTACCTTTACCACCTGGCCATACCGGGCCACCGTGTGAGTGATATAGAATGACGCCACTATAGCAGAGAAAAAGCTACAAAGGAAGTTTATGTTAAAGTATGAGTCAGGACTTTTATGAAAACCTTATATCAAGGAAAATGGAGAGTGGTACGTATAAATAAGCTGCTCTAACTAAAACCAATAATTAGAAGGTTCTACATATGTAAAAACGGTTGGTATTGGTTGAGAATTTTTTTAATGTAGAGGAGTGAACAACGTTTCGACATTCTTCGGTCATCGTCAGATTCGCAAAGAAAGAAAGAGGTAACTGACCACAGATAGCTGACCACATGTTTTAAGGGGGTTGTGTAATTGCGTGTAGGAATGTAAAGAGTGTGCTTAGATGTTTAATTATATTTATTAGTGTGGGTATAAAAGTGTTCCTTTGTATTGGTTTATTTTAGGCTTGAGTTGTTGTATAAGTAAGGCTCTTTAATTTTACATTTGTTTATGTTTGTTTCTTTGTTTAGTATTTGAGTGTTTTCTATGGTAATGTTGTATTTATTTGACTCGCAGTGTTCGAAAACGTGTGAAGGTGACTTTTTATGTTATTTGAATCTGGTTTCCATTTTTCTATTTGTTTCTCCAATGTAGAAGTCGTGGCAGTTATCACATTGTATTTTATAAATAATGTTGGTGTGGTGTTTGTCAGTGTAGTTTTTACATAGAATAGACTTCAGTTTTGTTCCTGGTTTTTGAAAATACTTTTGGAATTAACTAGAATGTCATATTTTGTTACTAGTTTCTGCCAACTGTTGGTTATTTGTCTGCTGATGTCAGGAATATATGGTATACAGCAGTATATGGTTTTGTGATTTTTTGATACGTGAGATATATTTTCTTTTGTTGGTTTATTTTGCTTTTTGTCTAGGTGTGCGCGTATAATGTTTCTTACGGTTTGTGGAGGAAACTTATTGATGTTGATGAAGTATTGTTTTATTTTGTCTAATTCATCGTTAATTTTATTTGGTGAGCATAGTTTTATAGCTGTGTTTGTTTGGTTTCTTAGTATGTTTAGTTTTTGTTTTGTTTCATGTGCTGAGTCCCAAGGAATGTATAGTCCAGTGTGGGTGATTTTTCGGTGGATTTCGGTTTTAAAAATGTTTATCGGTTCTTGTAATTTTGAGGTTAAGAAATGATATTTGATTGTATATTCCTGTAGACAAGCTTCCTGTCTACCAGTTTACTTGAAAGTAAAAATGTTAAAAACTGTTTCCTTCTGTTCAGTTTTTACATAATATTTATAATATAGTTCATAATATGGTTCAAAAAACTACGAAGTTGAATTTATTATAGACAACTCTCTTTTTTTTTGTTCTATGTAGATACTAGCTGCCTCATTTATCAGAAATATTGCATTGACGCTGTACATTGTGCAAAAAGTATTAAAAACAATAGCGGATTTCAGTGATGTCGAGAAAACTCACTTGTAGAGAAAAATATATATGTAAATTCAGCTCGTTTTGGCTGAGAATAAGCACGCCCTCTACATTCTTACACTCAGTTACACCACCCTTTCAAACATGTGGTCAGCTTCCGGTCAGTTACCTCTTCCTTTCTTTGTGAATCTGACGATGACCGAAGAAGGTCGAAACGCTGTTCCTTCTCAACACAAACGAATAGTGTGTTTCACTGGAGACATTAGTAAACGTGTGACTTATGTGAAACTTCAGGAGATTATGACTTATAACTAACTGTGCATCTGATGTATAAAACACGTTTACGAGAAATAATCAGAACATTTATCTTCGTTTTGTATACAATACGTTTAGGTAAATTCTACCTTCAAGGAAATCCTGGCCTTAAGGATTTAGTTTTCCTCAAAACATAAAATGACAATTTAGTTGGTTTGTTTTGTTTTAAATTTCACGCAAAGCTAGAAGAGGGTTATCTGCGTCAGCCGTCCCTAATTTTGCAGTACAAGACTAGAGGCAAGGCAGCTTGTCATCACCACCCACTTTGGCTACTCTTTTACCAACGAATAGTGGAATTGACTGAAACATTATAATTTCCCCACGGTTGAAAGGGCGAGCATATTTAGCATGACGGGGATTTGAGCCCGCGATCCTCAGATTAGGAGTCGAGTATCTTATCCACCTGGTCATGCCGGGCCATGATAATTTAGAAATTCATTTTTGCCAGTCGTTTAATAATGGATTGAAGCTAGCAAGTGTATTGTCTGAAATTTTATTAAAGCTGACAAACAAAATGTTGTTACTTGAGAGGTTACAAGTATATTAGTAATTAATGTTGATTGTGTTATTCTGAGGATATTTGCAAACAGTTACTTCGTGAAAAGCGTTGTGGCAAGCAAATGCTTTCTTCTAGTTTCGTCCTTAAAATTGTTTTATTGACTACTAAATTCTGGCCCTCAGGACTACATTAGATACAACTGGATCAAATAGAGACGAAGATAACAACAACAATGAAAAAAAATATTCGATTATTGTGTCCTTCAATGATCACTTATATTAAGTAAGAAAACAGTAACAATCCCTATATCAACTAAAATATTTCTTGAACTTTTAATTTGTAGGTACTTAAATATTAGCAGAAGAACAACTGTTTTCCATAAAACCTAATGTGAAAAATCGGAGTTTGTTTTTTCGTCTGTATGGAATGTGTTAAAGATGTAACTTCTTTGATTTGCTGTCTAAACAGTAAGACGAGTAATAAATCCAACATATTGTTGTAAGGTATTCTATCATTGAGTGCGCTATTTGATTATATGGTGAAGATAATGCCCATTCAGTCCGAGTGACGATACTAAATGAGTTGTTTTTTTTAACATTAATTGCAGGCTACTTTCTCTCATACGCCTTGCTTCAAAAACAACATTTTAACGGAAATACTGAGATTATGTGTCATTCAAGCAAAAACCTAACTTGTTGAAATTCATTTTGTTACTCGACCGATAACAGAGTCATTGTTTAGTTTATTGTATAAATAGCAGATCTGAATAATGCTCTGTGTGGCACTGAACTCATTCACTCATTGATTCATTAAATAATTCAGTTACTGACTCATAAACTCACTGATACTAGTATGTTTGTTGTATTCTTGTTTCTACCTTCGGCACAAAATTTATATATTCTACGGAAGCAATAGTTTCATGAAGTTTCTGTATTTGTATCATGTAACCTCTAATAAACAACCATCTTAGTTAAAATATGTTTTTAATCCATCAACCTTTTTCTGAATTATAAAGTTCCTCGAACAATACTAATACAAAAATAAAAAACTATAATAACTTCACGTTTGCCTTTTTCTACTCTGAGCGTTTTGGTTTACAGGTGGAATAATCTGTCATTGGATGTCCTTTCACATGAGTCGCTTCATTGATAGTTTTAAGTGTGTTGGTTCTCTAGAGCTGGTCTTAAGTGGAGAACTTAGCTTTGTCAGCAAGATGATTTTCCACTAGGAATTTTTTTCCTAGAGTTACCCACTTGCTATTCATTCATCCATATACTTCCAAATACAATCCACGTGTTTGTCTCTGGCTTGGAATGCATGTCCTTCTAATTTCCATAAACCACATTACAGATTTTTTTCAGCAAAACAACTGCTTAAACTTTGATGTGCATCCTTTCATACAGAGCACGTTGTATGCCAATACCATGTCTCTTGAACAAAATACAGTCTTATCAGCGTTAATGTCATACTAAATTTTCATTTTATCACCAGTTTACTTAAATCTTAAATATGGTAAAGTCATATAGGGCACTAAATTTGTTCTTTAGTCTTACTGCATATTTTGTGTATTACTTTGCTCATACTTAATGTGAGTACAGAAAGTTCAATGTCACTTTAGATTCTGTTCCAGACATCAGTGATTATGGTTTATTATCTGTACTTTCACGAACTGTTAGTAAACGCATGCAGAAAAGGAAGATTTTCATTCCATATTTTATTATGTTTATCCACAAGAATGGCTAAATGATTGAAAAGTATAAAGCTCTATTTCTTTACCGTGACATCAAAGAGTGGGTGGAGGACTACTTTCCTGGTCTAAGGACTTCACGTGTTTCGGCAAACAAGCTCGATTCAAAGTTCCATCCCTGGTCTGAGTGATGAAACATAGCCGCTCCAAGTCCTGAAATGAATTCAGTGACGAATTTCCTTGTTAGAGTTTCTGCTTTCAGCTTAGGGTTGGCTTATGCTTCTGAATATTTTAGGAAATAGTAAATCATAATCCTTTTCATTGTGTACCAGAGTACCAAGCACACTGTCAGAAATGTTTTCAAATTTTCTAATAATGTTCAAACACAATATTACTGCAGCTGTCCAAAAAGTTCCTTAATGGACATTTTTGCTCATTACATAGTTCATAGGATTTACCTACCTTAATTTGAATGTTTGAAGATGATTTAATTATTTGAATTGTAGAAATGGATAAATCATTTTGTATTCGTTGTTACTGTCCATTTATATCTTTCTATTTCTGACACAATAAGTCCTCTTGAAAACATAATGCATGACACCAGTGCACACTTTTTCAAGATTTATGTAGGGTCTGCTTCCTATGAGAAATTTCTGCCTTATTTTTTTATCCCTCAAATAATTTATTTCAAAGTCATTTTTTTTCTGCCTGATCATTATATTTTGTTGTACCTGAGTATGGATATCTTTATTATCTTGTATGTTTATCTTTTCACAGCAGCATTCACGTATTTTATTAATATATGTCATTCAGGATATTAAGATATATCAATATTTTCAGCCATCTGTTTCTAATAGTTCTTGAGCTTTATTGCTATTTGTCTTATTGGACCATAAAAATCAAAAAATTTCTTCAACGCTACATGATTTGTCCAAAGTGTAATCTTTTGTACATTCAAGTAATGGTAGAAACTATTTGTTTGTTTTTTGTGAAGCGAAAAGCTAAACAGTGATTTGGTTTGAATTTCACGCAAAGCTACAAAAGGGATATCTGCGCTAGCCATCCCTAACTAAGCAGTGTAGGACTATATATGTAAAAACGGCTCGTTTGGGTTAAGAAAATTTTTTACGTAGAAGAGTGAACAACGTTTCGACCTTCTTCGGTCATCGTCAGGTTCACAAAGAAAAAGAGAGGTAACTGACCGAAAGCTGACCACATATTTGTGAGGGGTTGTGTGACTAAATGTCGGAATACAGAGGGCTGTGTTAGATATTTGAATATATAATTTTATATTATTTATTTTATTATTATTATTTAATATATTATTTTAATATAGATATAAAGATGTTCTTTTGTATTGCTTTATTTTGGACTTAAGTCAGTGCATCAGTAAAGCTTGTTTAGTTTTGCATTTGTTTATGTTTGTTTCTTTATTTAGGATTTGAGTGTTTTATATGATTATGCTGTGTTTATTTGACTTGCAGTGTTGGAAAACGTATGAAAGCGACTTTTTATGCTCTTTATATCTGGTTTCCATTTTTTTACTTGTTTCTCCAATATAGAAGTCGTGACAGTTATCACATTGTATTTTATAAATAATGTCAGTGTGGTGTTTGTCAGTGTATTTTTTACATAGTATAGACCTTAGTTTTGTGCCTGGTTTTTGAATATATTTGGTATTGACTGGAATGTCATATTTTGTTGCTAGTTTTTGCCAAATGTTGGTTAATTTTCTGCTGATGTCGGGAATATATGAGATGCAGCAGAATATGGTTTCGTGATTTTTTGATTTATGAGATATATTTACTTTTGTTAGTTGATTTTGCTTTCTGTGTAGCTGTGAGCGTATAACTTTTATATGCAAAAACGGCTCTTCTGGGCCCAGAAAACACTTCAAATAGAAGAGCGAACAACGTTTCGACCTTCTTCGGTCATCGTCAGGTTCACAAAGAAAGGGTTACTGGTCGGAAGCTGACCACGTGTTTGGGAGGGGTTGTATAATTGAGTGTTGCAATGTAGAGGGCGCGGTTTGAATATATAATTTTGTCTATAATATTAATATAGGTATAATGGTGTAGTTCTTACATAGTATAGACCTTAGTTTTGTGCCTGGTTTTTGAATAAATTTAGTGTTAACTGGAATGTTATATTTTGTTACTAGTTTTTGCCAAATGTAAGAACTACACTGACAAACACCACACCAACATTATTTATAAAATACAATGTGATAACTGCCACGACTTCTATATAGGAGAAACAAGTAGAAAAATGGAAACCAGATTCAAAGAACATAAAAAGTCACCTTCACACGTTTTCGAACACTGCAAGTCAAATGGACACAACATAACCATAGAAAACACTAAAATACTAAATAAAGAAACAAACATAAACAAACGAAAAATTAAAGAAGCCTTACTTATACAACAACTCAAACCCAAAATAAACCAATATAAAGGAACACCATTATACCTATATTAATATTATAGACAAAATTATATATTCAAACCGCGCCCTCTACATTGCAACACTCAATTATACAACCCCTCCCAAACACGTGGTCAGCTTCCGACCAGTAACCCTTTCTTTGTGAACCTGACGATGACCGAAGAAGGTCGAAACGTTGTTCGCTCTTCTATTTGAAGTGTTTTCTGGGCCCAGAAGAGCCGTTTTTGCATATAAAAGTTCTCAACAAGTGGGTTTCTCGACATCACTGATTGTGAGCGTATAATGTTTTCTACGGTTTGTGGAGGAAACTTATTGATGTTGATGAAGTATTGTTTTATTTTGTCTAATTCATCGTTAAATTTATCTGGTGAATATTGTTTTTATGCCTGTGTTCATTTGGTTTCTTAGTGTGTTGAGTTTTTGTTTTATTTCATGTGCTGAGTCCCAAGGAATGTATAGTCCAGTATGGATGATTTTTCAGTGGATTTCTGTAATAAATTGTTTATCGATTCTTGTAAGTTTGAGGTTAAGAAGTTATATTTGATTTCATCCTCCTTGTTCACATGCGAAGTTGATGTTGGGATGCATAGCGTTAATGTGATTGAAAAAATTAAGTGTGTTCTGTAGATGTGAATCCTGCAATCGTGTCGTTTACATATCTGTACAGGTATAGTGATGGATGTAATGCTGTGTTAATTGCTTGTGTTTCATTTTGTCATAAAAATATTGGCTAGAACTGGTGATACTGGGTTGCCTATGCTTAGGCCTTTTGTTTGTATATAGTTGTGGTTGTTGAACATGAAGTTTGTCTTTATCGTGGTTAATTCTATGACGGTTGCTAATTGGTTGCTGGAAATGTCTGCTGATGGGTTAGGGTCTCGGATATAGAGTTCTAAGGCTATCTTGCAGGCTTCAGTGGTTGGGACTTCTGTGAAGAGGAATATGAGATCGAAATTGCACATTAAGTCTTTATGATTAAGTTTAGACTTAAAATTAAAAGAATCTTTGATGAATGAGCTGGCTGATGTTACATATTTGGAAAATGCCCATGCTATGTATTTACCAACATTGTAATTAAACGATTTATATATTGACATTATTGGTCGTAATGGACAATCTGGTTTATGAGGGTTAGGGATGCCGTATATTTGTGGTGTGCGTGAGTCGGTTTTGCTTAGGTAGGAATAAACTGTTTGTGTAGGACTAGAGAGAAGGAAGCTAGTAACCACCACCCAACGCCAACTCTTGGTTATTATTTTATCAGCAAATAGTAAGATTAACCGCACACTACAACGATCCCACGGCTGAAATGGCGAGCATATTGGGTGCGACGGGGATTCGAACTCGTGACCTACGGATGACGAGTCGAATGCCTTGACCACCTGGCTATTCCAAGTTGATAAACAATGACCTACCTATATGTGCTATTTCCACTGCTGGTACCGAAACTCAGAGTGTAGCGTTATAGGTCTAACACTTAACACTGACCCAATAGGGGAACAATGATGATAAGCAATCTACATCTCTACTAAGTTAATTCCAAATTGTATCAAACTTCCTCTATACAGAATTCGTTGCTTTGCAATAGTATGGAATTATATTTTGTATAACATGTTGTGATATAAATGCTTTTGCCATAAAATCATTGCATTTGCATTAAAATCAGTGAATTTTTAAGCACTGGATGTACTATTATAAGAATAGTAGTCATTGTTAATTTGTTGAATATTTTTTCATAATAAAGAGTACTGCAAAACTTATTTGTTTTTGCAAATAATTTATGTAAACATTTTATGTTCGTTTTTTGAATTTTTCGTAAAGCAAAACGAAGGTTATCTGCGCTAAGCGTCCCTAATTTAGAAATACGTTAATCTGTTAGTACTGATGTGTTAATTACGCGACGGGTTTATTTTTAAAATTCCATCATATGAAATAAGGTTCGTTATTTTTAAATGTTAAAATCCACTGTTGTATCCAATTATTTCCATTCAATTGTTTATTGATAACAAGCTTGAACACTGCTTAACTGAAGTGTTTAACTTTTATTAAATTTAACATTTTTCAAACATGCTCGTTCATGAGATACACTGATAATATTTTAAACAATGTAAATAATAATTTTCTTAAAAGAAAGTGTTCTTTCCATATTCATTTTTACTGTATGTTTATAATATTATTTTATTAATTAATTAAAATATATTGTGAAACATTATTAGAAATTGCGTTTTCTTTCTTATTTTCCTTTTTTTTATGATAGAAGAATAGAAAATGCAATATTATTTCAGTTTAACTTCCAGAATAGAGATGTCGCTTTAAAACAAATTGTGACGAGCAATGATAAGGAAACTGAAAGTTTGGGACTTTTGTGTTAATGTGTTAGAGTCAGGAAAGTCATAAAATTTTGAAAATCCGACGTTGACGTGAGTTGTTAAAATGTTGTTACATTTTAAATATTTTTGTAGTGTAAACCATAAAGTTTGTATCATTTTTTAAATATTTTCACGTTTATAAGAGAAATGAAACGTCATAATGCTAACATTAACATTTATAAATAATAGTGACATTATCGATGATTTCATCAGATTGTAAACTGAAACAGAATAATTTTGGCTTTTGGAAATTGATAGCTTTGTTCCATGTGTCGCTTTTTCGTGATATGTAATTATAAATTTTGTTTTATTTTTAAGATGCGTAACTACAGCAAGTGAGATTTTATTCCAAGTTATTTTATGAAGATTCTCGTCGGAGGAATATTGATTGTTATACACTTATAGGCCTATACGAGTACCAAAACGTTAACAAGCTTGATACTGAATAATGGGGTATCATTATTCTTAATAAACATCTTTAGTTGTTGACAATATTTAGCATAAGCGAAACAAATCTTCTTAAGTTTGCTCAGGTAATTATTTTAATTTCACAGACACTTTCTGAGGTTTATAAACTTTGTAGTTTGGTGTTACTACATAATATATCGAGACAGCAACAGTACTAGTATTTATGAGTATTGTATCATCGTAATAATGTAAGACACATCAGTAGCACTACTTTTTTCAGCAAGTTTTATCTACTTACACATTCATCAGGGAAACAAAACTTTGAGAAAATTAAAAACAATATTCAAGTGCACTGTCAAAAATCAATTAATGCAATGAAACTTTTATTGAAAAATGACACGACTGTGAGCATTACAAGAAAAAATGTCAGTTGATTTTTGTTTCTATTAGGTTGTAACCAGCAGTAGTATCATGTCAAAGTTTGACCTTTATATAAATTTATGAAAATCGTATGAAAGCCTTACTTAATTTTGTATTTTACTTTTTAGCTTATCTTTTACATTATGACTATATCAAAACTGTTTACATTATTTCTAATGTTTAAAAACATTTATAAAATATTTGAAATGTTTTCAGTATTTTAGTTATTGCTTCATAATACATTTTTAATAATGTTCAGCAATCTTATTTTTCCTTTTATGGTGTAACAAAGTGTGTAAACGTTAGGGAAAAATAATTTAAGTATTATGCTTTCATACACATGTAATTAAGTATTATCAGGCTAACATTAGTAATACTGATAATACGTCTCTCTGATATGACATGTAAATAATGTATCAACAGCTCAGAATGTCTCAGTGGTTTTCTCCACCATTTTAATTTTTAGAAAAGCTTCCATTTTCTTTCAATCCAAGATTTCAATAAGGTGTGTCTTTGGTTTGCTTGAAGCTCCGTAGTTTATAAAATCTAAATAAATCTTAGTAAACTAAATAAATTATAGTGGAATTATATGGTATCAGTGTAAATATTTGTCATTTTCTGGTTATTCAACTGTAAATATAAAACATAAAAAATATTTTGTTTGATATCCTCCATGTAAAAATTTTAAAAGGCTTAGTAATCTGTGTCCAGCAACAACCAAGTAGAAAGACAGGAAACACCAAAGATCAGTTTTATATTACTATATACATGACAAGCATACATGCACCTTGTCAATGCAATGTTAGGTTGTCATGACTGGGAGGTCAGTATAATAAATATATAAGTTCACACATAGTGTTATGAAACTTAAGCTACTTACACTAAACATTTGTATTTTGTGTTATAAAATGTAGTCATTCTAGCACGAAAAAAGCATAATTTATATTTTTTCTTAATTGTATGATGGTTACAAGGTTGTTTAAGTGACAGACCCACATAGTTGGGGTATAGAAAATAACCAAATACAAAGTCTTACTGAAAACAAATATTTAAGATGTATTCAGGATCTTAGAGATTACGCAAATAATGTTTGAGATTTTTGGGATCTAGAATAGATATTTCAATTATAACACAAAACTTATTTGCACTCTGACTAGTAACAAAACAGAATCTATTTTGAAAAACATTTTTAGTGAAAATATTTCATTAAAAAAATTTGATATTTTTGTGTACAAAATTCTTGTAATTTTTACTAAAATTCTACCTTATTTTGTGAATATACACATGCTGTATCAAAAATTATAATGTGAATACTTAATGTGGGCAAGTGTATAGAGAAACTGTATATTATACCAAGCTCATTGTAAAAGGGTAAATCATATGTGTTTATGATGCAAAAGAAAAACACTGGATTCTAAATTTCTGTTCCAAAAATATCACATGATGCATCTTGTCATTGTATATATAAGTAAAAACATAAGAACAGTATATTTAATCAGCTATGCTAATGTCAGGTTGAATTTCAGTTGTGCATGTGTAGGCTGCTTCTGAGTGTTGAGTGAAGTTTCTTTGGCCACTGGTCATTTCAAAAGTGATACAGGATTGGGCAGCTGAAATTAAAACAGGAATATATTGATTATTGTTGTTTTTCCATCATAAAAATTGCACATCATTTTCTGGTTTATTTTCAATATTTACAACTAGAATATCAACATGAATCAGTGATTTCGAGAAAACCCATTTGTAGAGAAATATACATGCAAAAAACAGCTCATTTGGGTTGAGAAAATTTTTTACGTAAAGGAGTGAATGTTTCGACCTCCTTCGGTCATCGTCAGGTTCACAAAGAAAAAGGTAACTGACCGGAAGCTGACCATGTTTTAAAGGGGTTGTGTAATTGAGTGTTGTAATGTAGATGGTGGGCTTAGATGTTTAAATATATAATTTTATTAACATTTACTTTTTAACATAGATATAAAGGGGTTCCTTTGTATTGGTTTATTTTGGGCTTAAGTTGTATGAGTAAGGTTTCTTCTATTTTGTGTTTGTTTCTTTATTTAGTATTTGAGTGTTTTCTAGGGTTATGTTGTGTTTATTTGACTTGCAGTGTTCAAAAACGTGTGAAGGTGACTTTTTGTGTTCTTTGAATCTGGTTTCCATTTTTCTACTTGTCTCTCCAATATAGAAGTCGTGGCAGTTATCACATTGTATTTTATAAATAATGTTGGTGTGATGTTTGTCAGTGTATTTTTTACATAGTATAGACCTCAGTTTTGTGTCTGGTTTTTGAATAAATTTGATATTAACTGGAATGTCGTATTTTGTTACCGGTTTTAGCCAAATGTTTGTTATTTGTTTGCTGATGTCAGGAATATATGGTATACAACAGTATATGGTTTCGTGATTTTTTGATACGTGAGATATATTTTCTTTTGTTGGCTTCTTTTGCTTTCTGTCTAGGTGTGTGTGTATAATGTTTTCTACAGTTTGTGGAGGAAATTTATTGATGTTGATGAAGTATTGTTTTATTTTGTCTAATTCATAGTTAATTTTGTCTGGTGAACATAGTTTTATGGCTGTGTTTATTTGGTTTCTTAGTATGTTGAGTTTTTGTCTTATTTCTTGTGATGGGCCCCAAGGAATGTGTAGTCCAGTATTGGTGGATTTTTGCTATATCGGTTCTTGTAATTTTGAGGTTAAGAAATGATATTTAATTGCTTTCTTCTTGTTCACATGTGAAGTTGATGTTGGGATGTATAGCATTGATGTGATTGAAAAAATTAAGTATGTGTTCTGTAGATGCGAATCTTGCAATCGTGTCGTCTATATATTTGTACCAGTATAATGATGGATGTAATGCTGTGTTAATTGCTTGTGTTTCATTTTGTGTCATAAAAATATTGGCTAGAACTGGTGATACTGGGTTGCCTATGTTTAGGCCATATGTATGTATATAGTTGTGGTCGTTGAACATGAAGTTTGTCTTTATCGTGGCGAATCCTAAGAGGGTTGCTAATTGTTTGCTGGGAGTGTCTGTAGATGGGTTAGGGTCTTGGATATAGAGTTCTAAGGCTATCTTGCAGGCTTCAGTGGTTTGAACTTTTGTAAAGAGGGATATAACATAGAAACTGACCATTAAGGCTTTATGATTAAGTTGATTAAGATTAGACTTGAAATTAAGAGTCTTTGATGAATGAGCTGGCTGATGTTGCATATTTGGAGAATGCCCATGCTATGTATTTACCAAGATTGTAACTAAATTCATATGTTGACATTATTGGTCGTAATGGACAATCTGGTTTATGAGGTTTTGGGATACCATATATTTGTCATGTGCATGAGTCAATTTCACAAACACTTTATTCCTACCTACGCAAAATCGACTCATTCATTGTTATCAGTGAAGTTACTGTACTGGCATAACTGACAGTTTTGATTTTGCAACCTTTTGTTACTTTGTCTTTGGCACACTGGTTTTTAAAGCTGAACTGTTTTTGGTTTGGATATAAATATTTAAAAAGCTGAATATACAAGTTATTGTGAAAGATATTATCACACCTTTTTTTATGAGCAACAGAGCCTAAGAAATATATATATACACAAGTGTGAGCTTTTAATTCATGGATTTTAAACAAACTTGCATGTATGGATTTATCACATTAAACAGTTTTTGTTTATATATCAGATGTTTAAACACCATGCAGAGTAGTTATAAAATATAAAGAATATTATATTGTTACTTACATATATGCAAGCTATTACATGTCGAAGAGAGAGTATCGTCTTTCCTGTTGAACAAGATTTATACTTTCTTTATGGTTGTAGTCCAGAACAGCCTTTTCAACTAAAATCTGATAAAAGTAGATAACAGCTGTTTTTAAGTTGCCAATGGGAATTTGTATAAGTAATCTCAGAATTGTTCCCTTTATTATTTGTCCTGCAGCTCTGAGCAAAAATTATTTTCCAGGAATCAGCATTTTTTCATGTAACAACTGAATGCTGTTTTGTTTGTACAGGATTTGTATAGATATAGAGTGACTATGTGAAATGTTCCAAATTTCATAACAGTTGGAGTTTAGAAAGTGTGTTTTTAAATTATTTTAAAATTAAATACAATTTAATATATGAAAAGAGAAGACAAAGAAATACCGACAAACTCTTGCATCACATCTCTGTTTTAGCTGCACAGCTTTTCTTAAAATTTGTGATACGTGGTAAGACATTTGGAGATGATATAGATAGTAGAGAGTACTAAGTTACAGATATCTGATAATCGGTTTGTTGAGTCCAGTAAATAATAAACATTGTCCATCTCACATATTTTTCTTGGTCACATAACACACCTGTGGTGTATTTATAGAAACATGCAAAGGAAACAGATTGAAGGAAGACAAGTTTGATATGAAGAGCCAGAGTGGGTTCCAATTTTAGACAGTTTTATCTCTTGTATAAGATGATTAGCTTATGAAATGAGTTGCTGAATGGGCCATTGTTGTTGATGATGTTAACAATTAAATATTTAAATTAAGCTTTTGTGAAGAAACGTTTTGATTACAGTAAAACAAGGATTTGGCAATGTTTGCAGTATTTCATTTTAAACTGTTTTCTTTACTATATGAAGTGAATGTTTGACAGATGACTTTCCAAATTCAAGGAATACTCTTGCAGGAAGTGGTGTTTGTGCAGATCTGTAAATTATTATAAACATTATGAGTAGTTACTTAAACGTATGCACTTTAGTTTTGCATTATTGGTTAATATTTATTATGTTGAAAATGTTGTGTTAACTTTATAAAAAAAAAAAAAAGTGTGGTCAAAATGTCCATGCTTACATTTGTGACCTTTTTGTGTTAGACATTGCCAGTGATTAATTTATATATCCTGGATTATAGATAATTTATACAACTTGTTTATAAATCAGAAAGGATCTATTTTGTGTTTCACAGCTGTCCCTGGAAACTCCTCAGAAAAGTAAAAATATAAACCTACTTTTCATTTCTGAAGAAATCATTTCCCTTTTTAAACAAAGTAAAATACATTAAAAGCAACCAGATCTGTTTCTATACTAGTATTAATAGTTTCTAAATTAATATCAAATTTCTTTTGACTCTGTAGTCATGTGAATTACCCTTTTCATGTATTCTCAGAATTTTAACTGATATTTTTCAGGAATTTCTTTGAGAAATTATAACATTTATTATGTTTATAAGAATAATAAAAAATGCCTATTGACAGCTAGTCAAAGGTACAGAAATGTTTACCTTTTTTGTTTCTTTTACTTCTGAATGTTATTTTTCATTTGAGGCAAATGTATGAGTCCCTCTTAGCTGTTACAGTTTTGTTGTGAAATAGTGTTAAATATTGATGGTAAACATGTTCCTTACAGAAAGAAAAGGACAGTTGCAAGTTAAAAAAAACAACAACAAAAACTTGGCTTACGAACAGTATTAGGAATAATGTTAAAGGAACATGCAATATTTAAATAGACTGGTATGGTGTGAGGTTTAGAAGATCATAGAATATCAAGAAAGTTTGTGAAGCACGAAATTCACAAAAAATGAAGTACAAAAAGAGGTTGACTGAAAGTGTAAAATTTAACAATGAGTTGTTTTGTTTTTTTAAGGGATGGGGTTAGAATGATAATGGATGACTTTTATCTGATGATTATGAGATAGCTGAGCCATTATATTTTACATTTTATTTGTTTTTACTGATGAAGATTTGAGCAGTATTCCAGCAGTATCTTGAACAGTTAATAGATAGAAATGATATGACTGTATTAATTCTGAGTTTGTTTAAAAACAATTGGACATGTAAAGAATTTTAAGGCTTGTGGGCCACATCATGTTTCCACAAGTGTTTTGAAGGAGGTTAAATACTGAGTGCATAAAGCATTTGCTTTTATTTTTTGTCAGTCCGTGAATAGTGGGAATGTACTAGAGGATTGGATGTTAGTTAATTTGACTTCTCTTTTAAAAGGAGATAATAAAAATTGTCCCAGTAATTAAAGGCCCATTAGTCTTAAATCAGTTGCAGGAAAAATTTTGGAAAGTCTTATAAATGATGCTTTGTAAAGTTATTTAACAATGTTTAGAATTTTATTGTCTTTGAAATCTTTTAAAATTTTTTGAAAACATTGTTAAATTAATAAGGATAAAGTCTTAGATTTGGTGTATCAGGATTTTCAGAAAGTGTTGGGCAAGGTGCCACACAAAATGCTTGTTCAAAAAAAATTATCTGGGTAGGTGTGGAAGATGTTAGCACATGTTAGAAAATTGGATAGAAGATCAGCTGGATGGAAAAACGTTGTTACAAATGGAGTTCGTTCAAACTAGTTTAATATTACAATTGTGATACTTTAGGGCTCAGTCTTTGGACCTTGGCTTATTTTGATTTACATCAATGATGTAGAAGGAATGATCAATAAATTACTTTGTAGATGATGTCAAAGTTTAAGATGTTGCTGGTTGTGAAGAGGATGGTGCTAATCTATAAAAGGATGTAGATCATTTATGGAGTTAGACAAATAAATAGCAGATGGGTTTCAATTGTGATAAATGCAAGATATTGCATAGCAGTTATTATAATTTGGATGGGAATAATCTAAACAGTATTGTAAAAGAACAGGATCTTGATACAGTGTTTGATCTTTTTTAAGCTATCCAAGCATTATGATGTTACTAGTGGTAGGGCCTGTAAGACTTTAGATTTTATCTACAGAAATATCAAATACAAATCTTAAGAGGTTATAATTTCATTGTATTGGTCACTGGTTAGGCCATTTTTGGAGCATTGTGTTCAGTCTTGGGTTCCTTTCCTTGTAAAAGTCATTTAATTGTTACAAAGGATTCAGAGTAGAGTTATTAAAATGGTACCTGTGGTGGGGGATTTGTCGTATGAAAAGAGATTAAGAACCTTAACTGTTTTCTCTTGAAGAAAGAAAATTATCCGGAGGTCTGATTAAAGTGTTTAAATTTATAAAATAAATTACTTATGTGGATGCACTATATTTTTTCATACTTAAGAGTAATAACAGAAGGACTATAGGATGTTAATATAAATTGTGGAAGGGTAGGTTTAGCTGATACAGTTTTATTAGGGAAATTGGCCTTTGGATGTTGTGGAGACAATACATGTAAGGAAGTTTGAGAAAGCTCTACAAGTATATGAATAAGGACTGGCTTTAATTTTTTGTTAACTTTATTAATTATATGTGTAAAAATGACTGGGTTTAAAAAATTTTTTGTCAGAGATAACTGACACAACACCCTTCAAACATGTCGTCAGCTATCAGTCAGTTACTTTTTTTTTTCTCTGTGAACCTGACGATGACTGAAAAAGGTCAAAACATTGTTCGCTCCTCAACAAACAAACAAAAAATTAACCCAAATGAGCTGTTTTTATACAGTTATATATTTTTCTCTGAAAGTGGGTTTTCTCGTCATCTCTGATTATTTATTAATTATTTTAAGTTAGTTTAAAGGATTGACCAGTGAGGTCCCATTTTATCCCAAAACATTTAGTGCAGGGTTCACATAATAGTATATTTGAGTTTTTTTATGAAAATGTTTAGAGTGAATTTGGCCTCAGTAAATTCCTGTAAGAAAAAGAGTGTAGTAAGCAACTTCTGATATCAGGTTATATTATGCAAGAGATGTTATCTATAAATATAACAGTACTGTTTGTTGTCCATTGTATGTCCATGTCACTACTTCACATAGTGTGGAAGTTCATTAGGTCCATGTGGGAATACATGCCAAGTTTCATATTTTGTGTTTTTTGCTCTATATGGGAGTTTCCATTTTTTACAATTGCAACTTAGGGAAGCAATTTTTCGTGCATTAACATAAGTTTTCATTAATTATTAATTTACACAACTTCTGTCCAGGATATGAATAGTACAGCTAGTTTATATCATTTAACATTTGTGGTGTTATTAAAAAGTACGTGTGAGAAGTGAATTGTTTTCTCTTGCATCAACAGATTTCTTTACTTTTTAAACACATCATGCTGTAAGTCCATCTGTTGATTGTGCTATGGTCATAGGAGATGTATATGTAATTAATGTGGTTTGTTAAAGCTATGCAACACATACAGTATGTAAAATAATTGAAAATTAGATATCAGGATTTCCCCTCTAGATTTTCATTCTTAAATGGTTGAAAGTATCACCTATTGTAATGAAAATGTACAACACTCTTGATCATTGCAAACTAAATGCAAGAATATAAAACTAAATGTATAGTTTGTGCATGTATATTATATCATATAATACTTGAATGTATTTATTTACATTCCTGGTTCAGTCATCTCCAGTAACAACTGATGAAAGTTTGTGGTCATAGGGCATGCTTAGATCCATTATGACTATATATGACTAACCAGAAATAAAGAAATGCATTAAATAATTATAAATTATTTATTTTATAACAGTTATGATTTAAATCATTTCTTAATAATAATTGTGATTAAATTTTATATGCAAAAAACGGCTCTTTTGGGCTCAGAAAACACTTCAACTAGAAGAGCGAACAACGTTTCGACCTTCTTCGGTCATCGTCAGGTTCACAAAGAAAGAGGTAACTGGCCGGAAGCTGACCACATGTTTGGAAGGGGTTGTATAACTGAGTGTCGCAATGTAGAGGGCGCGGTTTGATGTTTGAATATATAATTTTATCTATAATATTAATATAGGTATAATGGTGTTCCTTTATATTGGTTTATTTTGGGTTTAAGTTGTTGTATAAGTAAGGCTTCTTTAATTTTTCGTTTGTTTATGTTTGTTTCTTTATTTAGTATTTTAGTGTTTTCTATGGTTATGTTGTGTCCATTTACTTGCAGTGTTCGAAAACGTGTGAAGGTGACTTTTAATGTTCTTTGAATCTGGTTTCCATTTTTCTACTTGTTTCTCCTATATAGAAGTTGTGGCAGTTATCACATTGTATTTTATAAATAATGTTGGTGTGTTTGTCAGTGTAGTTCTTACATAGTATAGACCTTAGTTTTGTGCCTGGTTTTTGAATAAATTTAGTGTTAACTGGAATGTTATATTTTGTTACTAGTTTTTGCCAAATGTTGGTTATTTGTTTGCTGATGTCAGGAATATATGGTATACAGCAGTATATGGTTTCGTGATTTTTTGATTCGTGAGATATATTTACTTTTGTTGGTTGATTTTGCTTTCTGTCTAGGTGTGTGCGTATAATGTTTTCTACGGTTTGTGGAGGAAACTTATTGATGTTGATGAAGTATTGTTTTATTTTATCTAATTCATCGTTAATTTTATCTGGTGAGCATAGTTTTATGGCTGTGTTTATCTGGTTTCTTAGTATGTTGAGTTTTTGTTTTGTTTCATGTGCTGAGTCCCAAGGAATGTATAGTCCAGTATGGGTGATTTTTTGGTGGATTTCTGTTTTGAATTGTGTGTCGGTTCTTATAATTTTGAGGTTAAGAAATGATATTTGATTGCTTTCTTCCTGTTCACATGTGAAGTTAATGTTGGGATGTATAGAGTTAATGTGAGTGAAAAAGTTAAGTATGTGTTCTGTAGATTTGAATCCCGCAACCGTGTCATCTACATATCTGTACCAGTATAGTGGTGGATGTAATGCTGTATTAATTGCTTGTGTTTCAATTTGTGTCATAAAAATATTGGCTAGAACTGGCGATACTGGGTTGCCCATGCTTAGGCCATTTGTTTGTATATAGTTTTGGTTGTTGAACATGAAGTTTGTCTTTATTGTGGTGAATTCTATGAGGGTTTCTAACTGGTTACTGGGAATGTCTATAATCGGGTTAGGGTCTCGAATATAGAGTTCTAAGGCTATCTTGCAGGCTTCTGTTGTTGGAACTTCTGTGAAGAGGGATATAACATCGAAACTGGCCATTAAGGCTTTATGATTAAGTTGATTTAGATTGGACTTGAAATTAAAAGAGTCTTTGATGAATGAGCTGGAGATCAGTTGTTACTGGAGATGACTGAACCAGGAATGTAAATAAATACATTCAAGTATTATATGATATAATATACATGCACAAACTATACATTTAGTTTTATATTCTTGCATTTAGTTTGCAATGATCAAGAGTGTTGTACATTTTTATTACAATAGGTGATACTTTCAACCATTTAAGAATGAAAATCTAGAGGGGAAATCCTGATATCTAATTTTCAATTATTTTACATATTGTATGTGTTGCATAGCTTTAACAAACCACATTAATTACATATACATCTCCTATGACCATAGCACAATCAACAGATGGACTTACAGCATGATGTGTTTAAAAAGTAAAGAAATCTGTTGATGCTTTTATGGATCCCCTACCATAACATGTCACACTCCATCATGAGCACTTTTCAAAAGAAGCAAGCTCATCTAGGTTTAACATATTTCCAAACCTATCCACCATATTAATGCAGAATTCTAGCTATTTTGTGTGAAGAAATATTGTCTCAGAAGTTAGTGTTTTCATTGGCTAAATATCTACTTGCTGCAGACACCTTTCCACTGTTCTCCCCCATTTCTGTTGCATTTTCTCTTTGCTTCCTACTGTGGAAGGTTTGCATAGCACAATGGCAGTAGTGCAGCTTTTCTTGAACATGTGATTTTCAGGTGAGAGTTAATACTAGAACCATGCAATTCTTTTAGGTAGACATGTAATGGATCAAGTTATTGTGTGTGCAGATGTGTTTATTTATTGGAAATAAGTAAGGAAGATCTTACGCTCAAGAAAAAAATAAAGAAATACTGTTATCCATCGCATAATTTGTATATTGCATTTGAATCAGTCTAAAACCTTTAAATTGTATATCAATTTTTTCCCAGTATCCCCATGTAATGTGCAATGTATTTACTCATCTCTACCATGAATTATCTTTAAATCAGCAATGTTGGGTAAAATGTATAATTAGTACCTCTGACACCAAATACTTGTCATGCTGAATGCCCTTTTTTAAGACACACAGTTTGACCCCCTATCAATTTGCATGGGGTTAAATGTTACATGTACTTTGTGATTCACATCATCTTGAAGACATTATGCAAACCCAAAAAAAGTACTATAGTATGGCTGAAATCGAGTTCTCCATTGTGTAGTTGTAGGTGAAGAAAATGGGTAAAACATATAATGGTTATTTATTTCACTGAACTTATCAGAGAATATCACAAATAAAATGCATATTGCAATTATAAGTTGTGCAATAAACGGGCAGTGTATTAAGATATTTTGTTGGATATGCAAGAATATTTATTGTCTTAGTTAATAGTTAGTGGTTTAGTTTCTTGACAGTAATGTTGAAAACTGATTGTTTTAAAAATGGAAGTTATGGTATGTTTGTTATGTAACTCTTGTTGTCTAGGTGTTACTAATATTGTTGATGTCACTTTACTAGAATCTTCAATACTTGTTACCTTAACTGAGTAGTATTAAATCTTCACACCCTTTTCATAAAGTTTGAGGCCTCGGTGATCAACATACAATGTAGTTAAGAGCTAATGAAGTACAAAGTAGAGTGTAATTTAGTTAGAAAATTAGATAGTGAAAACAAGTGTGAAGTTAGCTAGTGTGTGAATGGTTAACTTGAATGGATGTTATTTAAAATGAGTTTCACAGCTTAATAGGTAAGGAGAATCATTTTTCGTCTCAAAGGGTGTTCTAAAGAAAGAGAACTTTGTGTACATTTTGACAAAAGAAGTATGTAGAGCACAAGGTACAATTATGGGTAACCCATGAGGTCGGGAACTATTCACTGATACTATTATGATAAAAGTGGAGAAAAATAGTTTGTTTTGGATTCTGAAATAACTGAATCAGACTAAGTGAACTTTTGACAAGAAAAAACATATTTACAATTTGAGATACGACTGTACAATCCATAGTGTAAGGTATTTTTGTACATACATTTAACTTGTTTTTGAACATATTACTTTGAACTGATGGAATGTTTTGAAGTTTATTGCCGACAAGTTACAGACGTACTGTACAAGAAACTTCAGTTCACTCATATACACAACACCTCACCTTGATGCTCATTGTTTAATCAAACCAATTTCATTATTTTTCAGTTCTTCAAATTGCATGTTCTTTGGTTTCAACTTGTATTAGTTTTAATTTTTTTGAGATATTCTGACTACAGATACATGGGAGTCATAATAAGTGCGTGAGAGAAATTCCCATTGATAATTAAACTACATCAAATTACTCAACACATTTTAAAGTGATTATGATAAAGTTTCACTCAGCTATAGTGATGTACTCCTTGTGAACGGCACTTTAAATCCGTAAGCAAATTACCCATTTTGAACGATTTTCATTTTGAGTAGTTGACTATTGTAAGAAGTCATACAACAAGGTTGTTGCTGGAAGTATACAGATAGTATTCTTGTCGATTTCACAACCAAACACACTGGCTTCTCACATTTTATAGTGTTGTATGTTCCAAGTTCATTAGTGCAATGCTCTTCTGCATGTACTTTTACTTGCACAAGTGTTACTTCAACTGAATACCTGTTGTTAATATGTGCTGACACTGTATGTTTATTTCTTGTTATGTTTGCTTTATAAATTATCTGTGATAAATTAACCAAATGCTGTGTAGACTTTATTTCACAAAGTGTGGATTGAATGTTAATATTTATCTGTTTAAATTTTTTTTTCCAGGTTATTTAATGAAAGGTTTAAAGATTTGCAACATTCAGTTTTAATATGCGTCTATAACAATGGCAAAACCAGATGAACTAGTACTTGATTCTGGAGATGGTGGTAATGCTCAGTCAGGAAATGCTTATGGCTTTTACCAGCATTTCCCACTGCGTGGAGTAACCACCAGTAATTGGACAGCTTCTACAAATGCTGTACAAACTGTCGAGTCGCAGCCTTCCTTCGAAGAAGTAGAAGAGGAAGGATGTGTGTTGTTTGAAAACTTTGTTCGTGAAGAAGTGGAACATGTGCAGTCGAACAAGAAAGTCGTCACTCGTGAGATTTTTAATCCAAGTTTACTGATGTCTCCAACTGTTGACGAGGGTGAGACGAGCGAACTTCATGACAGTTTGCCAACCCAGGAGGATATGTTTTATGATCCTCTGAGGACTCTTTCTATGTAAGTTTGTTCTGATAATGTAATTGTACTGTAACATAACGGGCACATCGTGAGAGATATTACAATTTTAAAGTATAAGAAATATTATTGTATGTTTTGACAAAGGTAAATGAGCTAAAATTATATTAGTAAGCATAACTAAGAAATAGTTTTAAAAAAAGAAAATCAAATTCTTTAGATTGGTGTTTTCTAAATTAAAATAGTGGTACTCTCTCAAACTCCACAAAATTTCCATTGTAGTTTATACACCATCTCACTGAACTAATTTATGCAAGTGATAACAGCACTGTGATAACAAACAGTTTTGTTTGTTGTTGTTGTAAGGAAGAAGTGTATTCAAGAGGAAAGTGGTATTTTTGTTCAGTTATCTTCATTTCTGTTTCTTTCATACATACTTTTGGGCCCTCATGCTAAAAGACCATACTCCCCAGTTAGCTGTGTCCCACAGTTTGAAAAACACTGCTTTAAGTAGCTGATTTGTTAACTTGTATTTCAGTATTATAAGGGCCAAGTTTTTCTCTCCCTTCACGTTATTCTTTCTATTTTGGACATCTCCCTAAATCTACAGATTTTCCTTCACTATTAAGAATTGTTCATGAAAATGAACATACCTTCATCATGCTTATGTTACCCTTATCTATCCTTGATTCCATGTGACCATTGTATTCAATATTATTGCTTAGATTTTATCTTTTTTCCATATTAAACCCTTTGTGTCATCTTTCAGTTTTATTCTACTTTTTATGTAATGCATTGATTTTTGTACACCTTTGTTTCTCTATGAATTTTGGACTTTCAATTTCAGTATTAGGTGATAATGAAGACAATCAGTTGTAACCTGCAGTGATTGAGTATTAGAATTTTCTACACCTTCTTCATACTGTTTTGCCATATAATTAAATTTTCTAAGAATTTTCAGCCAACATCATCATTTAGTGTGCAGGTTCTGGGCTGAGTTAGGAAGATTTTCACTGTTTTGGTACAACAAACTTTAGAACCTGTGATCTAGTGTTTTATCATCTCCACAGGGACATACAGATTTTCAGTTGTTTCTTCTTCTAACAAAAGCTTTTGAATTAACCATTGTATTTTAATTTCTTTGCAGGCTACTTTGAAACCTTAAGTGTTTACCTTGTTCCAATATGCCAAGACACTTTTATGATTTTTTTGATTTAGATCTTTGTCAGGATTTTATGGGGTAAAAACAACAACAACCCCTAAATGTTTATTATGGACTCCTCTGCAGTCGTACTTAAAACAATAAAGGTAAATATAAACTAATATACAAAAAAGCTGGATTCCAACCAGGTACTTATCTGCTCTCACAACAGTGCTGCCCTCTGTATACAAACTGTTTTCTTCACACATGCCACAAACTATCCATTCTCCCTTGTTGGATCATGATGCATCATTAATTAATCAGTAGGTACATATACTCACAATTCATGTGGCTTCCTCTACACTCCACTTCCAAATCCTCTCTTCTTGTATGGGAGTGCTTGAGTTCAGATTTCTTTCTTTTGTTCCAGTTTTAAGTTGTTTACCTTCATTTAACTTCCATGTTATTCCATTCAATTTCCAGCATTTTTCACTTCCATTTTCAAAGTATATATTGTACCAATGTTTGACACTAAATTTTGGGCTTGTTTGAACAATTACAAGCACACATACTGAAAGTTCATGTTACCACTTCAAGTTTGTCTGAAACCTTACTTCAGACCACAAATACAGGTGACCTGGCAAGGAGTTTCTCAGCATTGAATTATGGGGAGATTGAAACTTTATACGGATGACCTTTGTTTTCTTCCTACTGACCCTGTTTCTCCTGTACCTTTGTTTTCCTAAACAAGTTGATGAGGATTTCAATTATTTGTGCCTTCCCATACCCTGCATAAGTGTTATGTAAATGTCGTGTAAATATTTTGTAAACGACAACGTGTTGTGTTTGGATTTTCATTTCTATTATTTATATTTTCATATTTGTATTACTGTTTCAAGGCTTAGACAGTGAAATACGTTGTTCTTCGTTTAAAATAACATTTAGAATTTTCTAGAATTAGGTAGATCAAATATATGACTATAAATGGAAATGTTTGGCGGCCTAGCGTCTAGACGTAGAGTCTTGTGCAAAAACATACATGCGCAGATTACTCTGTCGAAGTTCCGGTGAATGTTCGAGAAATCAAGGCCTACAATATATAAACAGACGAAGATGCGAGGAAGACAGGAGAAAGGAGTCAGTCATTAGTTTATTCAAGAAGTAGTGTCTTTGTTCGAGAAGTTTCCAACGTTCGCTGTGTGGTTATTCAACTTAACTTTTTGACTAGAGCTAGATCTACAGAAACTGTGATTTTGTTTCATCAATCTTTGCGATTCATTTGAATTACTGGTTGTGCTGAGTGTCGACATGTACGGGACTGTTTAAGAGAAACCGAGGCAAATTGGAAAACAAGGGACATTCATCGTAAAAGGAACGTCATCAAAATTATTGAACTGTAAATTGTTTCTGAACTTTCATTCTAGATCATTATATTAGATACAGGCCAGTACCATTCTGTGTTGTAATTGATTTTGAATGTTAAAACTGAATATCTGTCACTGTTAATATATAATTAACGTTATATCTGTTATATATTTAGTTTAGTGTAATAAATTATACAAGCTGTTATCTGTGTCTTTCTGTTGCGTTCTTAAAACATAATAAAAACGTAACAATAAGTTTTACATCAATCTGCATGTCAGCCTTAACCTTTTCACAATGGGCTCAGCATAATGTACACAAGTTCATATACACATGCATACATTAAGTATTTACCCCATGACTTGATACAACATGTGTGCCTTCACAAAATTTTGCAGACTTAGTTAAGGTTACAAGATTTTTGTACACAGCCAGATTTTTTAATGAAATATTTTTATTAAAGATTTTATGAAATATCAAGTCTGTTTGGTCGCTAGTCCAAGTGTGAATAACTATTCTTCATCCCTAAAATCTCAAGTATTATTCGTGTAATCTCTAAGACTTTCTGTTACTTTTTATACCCTGTATTGGGGTCTCATTGACCAACCTTGTAACTATTATAAAACAAATTAGGAAATGTAAATTTTTTTTCATATAAGAATGACTACATATAACAAGAAAATAAAAATGTTTAGCCTAAGTAGCTTAAGTCTCGTATTTGTGCCAAACTAATGTTACCTGCATTGACAATATACAAGTGCACTCATGTTACCTGGTCTTATAAAAATATAGAACAATAAATAAAAATGTAAAACAATTCTCTTCTAGCTATGACCTTTGAACTTGGTAACTAAGTTGTAATTAGGTCTAAAAAAGTATGAAACTTTGAACAGATTTGAACCCACCCTCTTTGAACATAAGCCATAAATCTTGGATCAAAAGAACGTGGTAGCCTTTACATAGATCAAAATGTCTGAGAAAACTACTTGGGGGACATTGAGCTATCAGTTGGTTATTCATATCTTTGTTGACCTAAGAAGGTCAAGACATTGTTCTGTACTTTATTTTAAATTTTTATACTGACATACCAGCCATCTTTAGATTACATTATCTCATGTCATGTATTGTACTGAGAGTATTTAAGGTACCATTCCTAAAATTGTAAGAGGTGAATGGAACCACTGTACATGATTCAGTACATAAGCCATAACTCGGCAAAATAAGATTACGAGGTTCTTATTTTATATTCTAGCTTGCTAATATTAGTAAGTAGAATTCCTAATTTGTATGAAACTATTTTGACATCACAAACATCTAATTGTAATCAATGCTATGTTAAACATACTATGCGACTCACTAAAATCTATATTTAGGTGGGTTTATTTGATATTTATTTTAAATTAAGAAATTAACTTGTATATAATATTAAAGTTTGAATTATAATCTACAGTTTGATTCTAAAGTTACTTACATAAATTCATGAAATAGTAGTTCAGTAAAATTTTGAATGTAAGTCAACAAGTGTGATGACTTGGACTTTGAATAATGGCCCATCATGAAAAGGTTAATTGGTGTTTTCCATCCCCTGATGTTTGAATTCTTGTGTATTTTGCTTCTTTTATGTGTGATGGCATTAGTATCAGTATCAGTATTAGTATCCTAATTCTCAGTTCCTTCTCAAAGCTGGTCATGTGAGTTGGTTGATTAACTTGGTAGATATCTGGGTGGCTGTTTATATTTCCCATTTAGACTGAGTTTACCTGACAGTGTCCCATCATCCTCCTGGTTTTGATATCCTTGCAATTGGTTGTGTACCCTTCATGTTGACATATTTACCCATCCTTTATTTAACCAATACTTCTCTCTTGGTCTCTTGTTCGTCATCCTCAGGTTTTGGCTGTGGCTGCCTATACCCATGTTTGATTAAACCAGTTCCTTTTGTCAATTCTCCTATCTCGTTACTTCTTTGGATAGTTTCCTTCATGCACACTACGCTTCTTGGTTTTGCTGTTTTCATTGTTACTTTCTTTTCCATTATTCACCAACTTCATTCATCAAGCACAGTTGACAGTTCTTCCAACCACAATTCACATTCTCAATATTCTTTTGGCAGGGAGGTCTGGTTCAGCATGTTGAATGCTGTTTCCTTTAGCTCATTCCCATTTTTGTTCCTTACCACAGGTTTTCTTTACCTTTTTGTTCCATTTTTCCAAATACATTAGCCACCTCTGCATTCAGTACTTTTTTGTTCAGGATATTACTGCTGTACTCCACTCCATTACTTTACCTCTGAGTCCATTGCTTTGTTATGTTTTACCTATCCATTAAAGAGCATTTCCTTCCCCTCTTGACCTGTGGGTGTCATCAGTCACTTTTTTTTTTCTATAGCTGTCTCTCCTACATTGTACCACTGTGCTACATGCCTTTTTTCTATCTGTTGACAGTTTCTTCCTTCAGTTGACATCAGCAGCCCATGAGGGTAACTCATCCATTTTTATGCTCTTTCTCATTTTACTCTCATCCTGATTCTGACAGAATTCTATTCCTGGTGCATACCTTTTGTTGTTATTGCCTGCACAGTTCTCTTAAAGGGTTCTCATTTCCAGATGTTTATTCCAGGCTACTCTCTCTTTCTTGAGTTCTTCCCCCCCCCCCTTCATTACTCTTCTTAGTTCGATTCATCATTTTCTCCTGGTGGCTTATTCTTCTTCTCTTGTCATCTTCCATTTTACTTCACTTTGTCTTCCCCTTCTTTTTTTCCTTCTCATCTCTCAGCTTTTGGGGAGGGCATTCTGTGCTTAGGCATGTTTATTATCATGCTAGTGTTCATCTTCCATTATCTCCATTACATCAAGGTTTCTGCATTTTCAGAGTTTCACCCACTGTCTGTGGGTATACTTCACATTTCAGTGCAACTGAGATACTTGGTAAGTCTTTCTTCCTGATTTCTTTTCTTACAGCCCCTTGTTTTGACTTCATCTCTTGTATCCCATTCAATTGCAAATGGTGCCTAATAAGCAAAATCTGTATCATATGCAAATTGACCATACACTCTCATTCATGGCCCTGCACAGTTACTATAGAAATGGGGTAGTCAACAAAATTACTGGAAGGTTTTTTTTTTACATTGTGATAATTGCTTCATAAACATTTTCATTCTGGATCGTACCACCCATGGATGGTGTAGATATAAAGCAGATTGTTATCCATCCCTACTACACCTTGAGTGAACTCATTGTAATTTGCTTTTCAAAATTGAGTTTCATGGTCACCCATTGCACTATGTAATGGTCCTTTCATCTCACGGATGCATTGTTCTTGAGTGGAGTACAGGAGTCCTTACCACTTTCCAGTTCCAAGCCTCTAAGGCAGTAGACCATAGAGGATTCCTTCTGAATTGTTGCCACAAAATAGTTGGCTCTGCACTTTCAGTCAAGAATAGGGTGGTGATATTTTTCTGGTATAAATGCAGTTTGGCTTCTACTTGTGTTGATTCATCTCATTAAAGATGGATGTGTCCTTCTGATACCATTTATGCTTTCACTAAAATTGATTAATTTCCAAACTGGATGGCATGACCTTTGTACATTATTCACTTGCACATTCAAGAATTAAGCCATCACACTTACAACTCACACTGGTGTTTGGATGTTCTCTACCCTTGCAAGATGTCTATTCTCTGTAGAGAAATTTCCAATCCACCAAAGTTTTTGCACAAGTTGAATCTCTTCTCTCAGTGCCAGATTATCAGTCTCTGATTGTTGTAGGATGTTGATCCTAGTGTAGTTTCCAGATGTTGGTCTTAGTCCCCCAACATTTGAGTTGAAGGTGAAGATAGTAAGATCTTCATCCTACCTTTGTGGGATGATGGTTCCATTTAGAGGTTTTGGAAGAACTTGACCTACCAAGATCCTACATGCCTTAGCCACACTGCACCTCACATTTTTCACCTATGTGTTACCTAAGTTATTCACAAAGACAAAGAGTATACTTGTATCAGAAGTAGTGCAATGTGTTCTATCTGTTCTCTCCCTCTCATGATCATCAATAAATATCCTCTGGATACTTCATATCCTCTCTTGCACCAGTCTCTTGTCCTTATCAATGTGAGATTCAACCTAATCTTGTGAGAGAGTTAAACTATTAAAGTATATTTTAACTGTAAGGATATTACAAGTCTGCTCGTTTTTAGTTGTTTTAGGGTTTTAAACTAACCAAAAGTTATAATTTTTAGTTTTGGACATTAACATGACTATATATTTGACTAATTTTTATGGGATTTGGTACAAAGATAATTTTCTATAAACAAACAAAATTGGTGGATTTGCTTATATTTAGTAGTTATAGGGGATTACGATGTAACAAAGTGTAGATTTAGTGTTTTTGACAATTATTTCTTCATAGTTTAGTCAATTTACATGAAAATTTGTAGAAATATACTTTTTCACAGTTACTCTATATGTATTTACAAAAATTTGTACATGTCCATTTTTGGTCAGTTTAGGGGAGTTAAAAAATTACTCATTTTTAGTACTGAATGAGAAAAACTTCTCTGAAATATTAGTATTTATTGGAAATAGAGTTTCTCTGTAAGAAAATTATACTACACACATTTTAATGTTATGTCATTTTTTACATTTTTAATTTTATAAGTCAGTATAAAAAACTCAATTTCAACAAGTATGAGAATTATGACATTTTCTCAGGTATATCCCCTCTTTTCTAATCACTGCTCCTTGAGTACAAAATTAAGGCAAAATATTTATTACAATGTGGTCATCCCTCAGACAATCATAACTTTTACATCTTTCAATTTTATTGCTTACACATAAGATCAGTGTAGAAATCATCTAGAAGGTAAAAAGGATAATTCAGATTTCCTTTTTATTACAGTGGATATGAGGTTGGTCTAATTTACTGATGCTCTATAGTTAGGGTGAAGAAAATAAACTTAGCTTTACTACAATAAAGAAACGTGGAATTTGTTTGGGATGTTTGAGTTCTCAAAAATTAATTTTAGATCTTTCAGGTGAAGAAAGGTATTTCTAATCTTAACATGGAAGTCATTTGAACTTGGATCAGTCAACTCTTTGACTAGTGAAAATACTCCAGTTAATTTCCTGATTTTATGTCTACAAAACACGTAATGATTACTAAAAGCTTGTAAATTTTCATGATACACAAAACATTTATAGTTTTTATTAGTATGAAAACTATGAAGGTGAATTTGGGGTCAATGTATATATATATATACTTTTCAATTTTTAAAATTAGTATCCATGCCATTTTATTCAAAACTTACTGGTGAAGTTGCAGGATGTCATGCATATGGATTTTTGGGCAATTCAACTGATGATACTGGCAGTGGGCAGTCATTGTTCTCTTATTCCAGATGGAATTGGAAAAGCATTCATGTAGTGATTTTTTTTCCTTTCAAGTTCTTTTGTTATAGCCTTACCTCAATCTTGTATATAAAAGGAATAGTTTAAATTATTATATTGTTTATAGTAATTGTCAGACATTCAAAATCAGCACAATAAAACAATAATGAAATTTGTGCATACTGAGAAAATTTCAAAACTTTTTTAAAAAATTCATCATACTTTCTAATCATAATCTAAAGGTTATAACAGACCTGTGGTAATAGCACCCTAGATGTTTTTGGGATATCCCTTTCACTAGACAAAGTCCAAAATGCAGATGAGAAATCAGTTAGCAGTTGTGGAAACTGAGTAATGGTGCAGAGTTGAGTGCTTCAACTTACAGCATCTGAACTCTTACTGCCTTTCACTGTCTGCAGCAAACTGTGGGAAGGCAGTTATCTGTAAAGAGATGAGATTAAAGTGGAAATTAGAAATAAAGCTACCCTAAAAAATTCCTAAAATAGAATTATAACCACTATGCATTCTATCACAAGCTTCTCCCAACCTCAAACCTTTTCTGAAAAGATGTATTTAATATTGATCTTTACAAAAACTAGAAAACTACCTTGAGCAATTTCGGTAGTTCATATATATTTCTGTTATATAGTTATATTAAGTAGAGTATAGGAAAGCTGTGACAAGCCAGTTATTTGAAGTTGATCTTTCTAGTTTTGCTGTTCTGGATAAACTTTATTGAAAAGTATTAAAGGTAGCTAACTACCTCTTCTGACAGAAAGGTTTGTTTCCTCATTGAATATTTATTTATTAAAGTATTTTCAAATTTATTACCTGTACGTGGTGAGGGGACCTCCCAGGGAAGGTTCTGTTCTGTCTGGTTACCTTCTCTGGGATCTAAACATCCACCCACGTGTTTGCCGTGCGTGGCGACCCGTGAAGGGGAGGAGAGGATCCTGGTGGTTGAGGGGTCCAACCCTAACACACCACTTTGGCCTCGAATTCCTGTAGACGGGCGACCCTTGGGTGGCCCCCCTTGGGTCAATCGGCTGGTCCACCTGGGCTAGAGCCAACCAAGTACCAGTGTTGAAAGTTCTCAACGGGTGTTGTGGACATTGTGCCTGATGCTGGTGTTTGGGTATAGTGCTCACGAAACCCTGGCGTTGCTGCATTGTCCTTGCATGACTTTGTAGTGCGTCCCCTTGTTGGGCTCCATGGTGGGTGGGGTCAGTGAGTACCGAAACTTTTCTCTTTCCTATGGATCCTTCAAAAAATTTAAGTAAAATTGTAAAAAAACAGTCAATGGGTAAGCGACCACATCTTGAATACACAGAACAGCAATCTCCAACATCAGTAACACACGTACCTCATTTTCTGATATTGCATTCTCTTTCAGAAAAACCTTTAGGGCAAATGTCCTCTTTTTTTATTCAAAAGGGGCTAGAGGGACTTGCTGGCTCTCCAAAGTCAGTAAAGAAGCTTCGATCTGGTGACATACTGGTTGAAACATCCACATCCCAACACAGTGAACTCCTCTTGAAATCAAAGGTAATTGGCGATATACCTATTGAGGTTACACCCCATGCTACTTTGAATACTTCACGAGGAGTTATTGTTGAAAGGGATTTGAAGAATGTTCCTGAATCGGAGATTCTCGCCGGTCTTTCCACTCAAGGAGTTTCTGCAGTGAGGCGCATCTCCACTCGCAAAGATGGAGTTACACTGCCAACAAATACCCTTGTTTTAACGTTCACTTCACCACGAGCACCCGCCACCATCAAAGCAGGTTATCTCATTTGCAGGGTTCGGCCGTACATTCCAAACCCTCTTCGATGTTTTCAATGTCAGAGATTCGGCCACTCAAAGACATCTTGTCGTGGTTCCCTGACATGTACTCGTTGTGGAGGCAAGGGCCACGATGCCTATGATTGTGACGTAAACCCACATTGCGTCAACTGCAATGGTTCTCACCCCTCTTACTTTCATTCTTGTCCAAAATGGTTGGAGGAAAAAGAGGTGCAGCGTTTGAAAACAACACATAACATTAGTTATCCTGAGGCTCGGAAATTGATGTCCACAATCCCATCTCGGACATATGCTGCTGCATTCCATTCCACAACTACAGTGGAAGTGCAGACAGATCTCTCTGTGCCTCCAAAAGAATCGTTTTCAAAACAAATGAAAAGCCTTTTGACCTCTGTGGTTAAAACAGTAGATGAATCGACTTCCACACCCATCTCTGTTCCTCCCACAACTTCCAACAAACCTCAAGATCCATGTCCTTCAGTTTCAAATACAGGCATTTCTTCTGACACATCATTTTCTCCCACCACAATAAACAAAACAATTATTTGTCCGCGTCCTCAGTCACTTGATTCCTCTTCCAATAACAAAAACCTGCCCACTCGACCCACAGCAGGATCCATGGAGGTTGATAGACCTCCTCCGAAGAAAGACAGTAAAGACAAAAGACGAGGTCATAAACCGAAGGGTTCTCCAACCACTTCACCTGCTCGTCCTTAAAAATGGCCACCTTGATACAATGGAACTGTCGAGGTTTACGTTCTAATCTGGATGATATCAAAACGCTGATTGCTTCCTACCATCCTGTTTGTCTTTCTCTACAAGAAACATTTCTCAAATCTGCTGATACAGTCTCCATTCGGCAGTTTTCTCTGTACAGAAATGACAAGTTGTGTGATGGTCGAGTACATGGAGGGGTGGCACTTTTGGTTGATCAACATGTGCCCACCCTGTCTTTGTCACTCAATACAACCTTGGAGGCCGTAGCCATCCGTATTTCCTTGGGTCGTACCATCACTGTTTGTTCTCTGTACCTGTCACCTGGAGAGACATATGATCAATCAGACCTAGCACATGCCAGGTGGGTAAGACGTCAAAGCCAGAAGGAATCTTGGATTAAGTTCACAACCAGCATATCTTCTACCACCAGTTCCAAGATCGTATGGGACAAGATTTGAAAGGTTAATGGGCACTACACTTCTGTTCCCCTCTCGATCTTACTCTCTGATGGTCAGGAGGTGACTGATGTCCGAAACATCGCTAACACTCTAGGTGAAAGCTTTTGCCGGGTATCTAGCACTTCTGCTTGTTCCTCCACCTTCCTGGCCATCAAGACTCGGGCAGAGCGATCACCTCTTTCTTTTCAAACTGACTGTTTCTTTGACTATAATAGTCCCTTTACCCTGGTGGAACTAAAAATGTCCCTTCATCGGTCTGCCAGTACATCTGTTGGACCTGATGATATTCATTATGACATGCTACACCATCTCTCTCCTGATTCTCTTGATGTCCTTCTGACTATCTTCAACCGGATTTGGCAGGAGAATGTTTTTCCTGATGCCTGGCGCCAGGCTATTATTCTACCTTTCTCTAAGCCAGGGAAAGATCCGAAGATTCCTTCAAACTATCGTCCAATTGCTTTGACGAGCTGTCTCTGTAAGACCTTAGAAAGGATGGTTAATGCTCGTCTTGTTTGGTTCCTTGAATCAAACAACCTCCTCTCACCCACCCAGTGTGGATTCCGTCGACAGCACTCCACCATAGACCACCTAATTCGTCTTGAAACATCTATCAGAGAGGCCTTTCTCAACCGCCAACACCTTGTATCGATATTCTTTGACATAGAGAAGGCTTACGACACAACATGGAGGTATGGCGTTTTGCGAGACCTCCATACATATGGGTTACGTGGCCATCTACCAATGTTTATTAAAAATTTTTTAATGGACAGGAGATTCCAAGTTCGTGTAGGTTCGGCACTTTCACGTTCTTTTGTACAGGAACTTGGAGTCCCTCAAGGCTGTATATTGAGTGTCACACTTTTCAGTATAAAGATAAATGCCATCACTGAACAACTCCCTCTCACCGTTACGAATGGGCTATATGTTGACGACTTTCACATCTCATGTCAGTCATCAAACATGAGATATATTGAGCGGCAACTACAAACTGCCCTCAATCGTGTACAGAAGTGGACTCTTGCGAATGGCTTTAATTTCTCTCTTTCCAAAACTGTATGCATGCACTTTTGCCGCCAACGAGGTATTCACCCTGATCCTGAACTTCATATCGGTGAAGTTTTGCTGCCAGTGGTCCCAGAGACAAAGTTCTTGGGGCTTATCTTTGATCGTAAATTGACTTTTATACCACACTTAAAGCAGCTTCGGGTCAAATGCACAAGAACACTGAACATCCTTCGTGTCCTCTCTTCTACCAGTTGGGGGGCAGATCGTCGTTCAATGTTAAAGATATATCATGCTCTTATTAGATCGAAACTTGACTATGGATCAATGGTCTATGGCTCTGCCAGACCCTCGGCCTTAAAGATACTGGACCCCATTCATCACCAAGGTCTTCGACTCTGCACCGGAGCTTTCCATACCTCTCCAGTTCAAAGCATATACATTGAATCTCATGAACCTCCTCTACACCTTCGCCGTTTGCAACTGTCTTTACAATATACTTCGAAACTTCGTTCGTTACCAAAGCATCCCACCTGGGAATGTGTTTTCCTTCCTCGGTGGGCAGTACTTTTTCAGAACAGACGATCTGTCATTGCTCCGTTTGGCCTTCACATCCGGGCGCAATTGGATGAATTGGGTCTGTCCTTGGATAATATTGCAGATTCCACATGTCGACGCATCCCACCATGGCTTATTACAGCCCCCAAGTGTGACCTTTCTTTCAATCACCTAAAAAAGGCAGATACTCCAGACTGGAAGTACCGTCTTTTATTCAATGAATATCTTTCAAACAATCATTCAGTTCCCATTTATACAGATGGTTCGAAATCAGGAAATTCAGTTGGCTCTGCTATGGTTTGCTGTGGGTCAGTAGTTGCACACAGAATCCCCTCTACAGCTTCTGTGTTCACCGCTGAACTGTATGCAATATCTCTTGCCCTTGATCATATTGCAGCTGAGCAGTACTCCAACTGCACTATTTATACTGACTCGCTTAGTTCTATTCTTGCCTTGGAATCACTTCACATTAGCTCACATCCTATTCTAGCAGAAATTCGAAACCGGCTGGCCCATTTCTCATTAGCAGCTACTTCAATTCAGTTGTTCTGGATACCAGGCCATGTTGGTATTCATGGGAACGAGCTTGCAGACATGGCAGCTAAATATGTATGCCTCAGCTCCATCACCCCTATGCCTATTCCGTACATGGACTATGGTGTTGTCTTCAAAGCTCGGCTCCATGCCAGTTGGCAGTCCACTTGGAGTGAACAACGCGACAATAAACTTTTTCAAATTAAACCCAAAATTGGAGTTTGGCCATCTAGCTTCCGTAAAGTTCGGAGGGAAAAAGTTGTTCTCACTAGGCTACGCATTGGTCACAGTTTTTTAACTCATCATTTTCTTTTATCTGGAACTGATGCACCAATGTGTAGTTTGTGTAACACTCAAACCACTATCAGCCACGTTTTACTTTCTTGCCATCGTTACAATCCTCAACGACGGCAATACTTTAAACATATTTTTTCCCAGCGTCAATCTGTAACATTGGACAGAGTTATTGGTGATGGTGACTATGTCCACCTTAATAACGTTTTTAATTTTTTAATGGCCATTAATCTTTTTAATCTTATTTAAGTGTGGTATATTTATTCATTACACCTTTTTAATTGTGGCTCCTTTTTAAAGTTTTATTCTCTCTCATTCAATGCGACATTAAACAATAGCCAGAACATTAAATAACTCGACACCAGGACTGGAAAGGCCAACTTCAGGTGACTAACGCTTCTGTTTGAACTACTCGTTAGTCTTCCTGGCGAGTTACTGTTATACTTTCGCTGCATATCATTTTGTGCTTTTACAACCTTTATGTACTGGCCATATTGATTCATAACCCGGAACCAGGACGGAAAGACCAACTTCAGGTGGCTGACAGTGGTTTATATACTACCTGTTAGTCTTCCTGGCGGGTTATGATCATTCCCATTCTGCTACAGGTTGGCCTGTACAACTTTGTTGACTGGATGTTGTCATTGGTTTTTGCACCATTTCCTGTTTTAATTGCCATTTTGTTTTTATCTTCAATTACCTTTACACATTTTACTCCATTTACTTGACTTTTATTTTTTTACTGGACATTTGGCTACTCTTTATTATGATTTTGCTGAGTGTCTTTTTAAACTTTTATTCTATTACATTTTGATAATAGCTACTATGACACATAACCCAGAACCAGGACTGGAAAGGCCAACTTCAGGTGACTGACGGTGGTTCTTGAACTTGTTCGTTAGTCTTCCTGGCGGGTTATGATCATTATTATTATGCTAGAGTAAATAGTTTATAACTTTGAAGACTGGGTGTCACCATTGGTTTTTACACCATTTTCTGTTTTAATTGCTGTTTTGTTTTTACCTTCATTTTCCTTTACAAATTTTACTCCATTTACGTGACTTTCCTCTTTTTACTGAACATTTGGTTACTCATTGTTGCGTTTTTGCTGTGTGTTTTTTAATACTTCTGTTCTTTTACATTTTGATACTAGTTGCTATGACACATAACCCAGAACCAGGACTGGAAAGACCAACTTCAGGTGACTGACGGTGGGTCTGGTACCTGCCTGTTAGTCTTCCTGGCGGGTTATGTTTATACCTTTTTGATAGAATACCTACCTTACAATTTTTTACACTTTGCCTTCTATCTTAACCTTGTAGACTAGGTGTCAACACTGGTTTTATACTTTTTTTGTTTTACCTTCATTTCCATTTATGTCTTTTACTACATTTTTACTGGTTGTTTGGCGCAGATAGCCTCGTTGCTTTGTGCCATAAAACACTAAATCAATCAATCAATCAATCAAATTTATTATTGTAAAATTTTGCAAAAAATACTGTTTGATTTGCTAGTATTTATAACCACTACTTTCTTGTTTAGTTATGAATAATGTACCATTATCTGTAAAGAACTTGCTGTCATTAGAAACAGTTTAAAATCTTTTTTAACAATGATGTAATGATGCCTTTTAGCATCATACGAGAAGCTACAGTAGTAGGGGTGGATAGATTAAGGATTTTAATATACTGAATTTCACTTTACCATTTACTAATTTAGTATACAAATCCAAATAATTAACAAATATGTAATCAGTTATTCTTTTCTTACTGGTTTGTCTGCTTTTTGGATTTTGTCTGATAGATGGAATATCCCCAATGCTTTTGGGTGCTTTTGCTTCAATCCATATTCATCATAACATTTAGATTATGATCAGAAAGTGTAATGAATTTTTACTGAAAGAACTTCGACCACCAACCAACCAAGTAATATGCATGTGTAGTGTGAGTGCTGTTAGTTGTAAAATAAATTCCTATTTTGGTTTCTCTAATTGCATGTGGAATACAAAGTGGTTTCATACTAATAAACCAGTTTTTTAAATCTTAATTATGTTTATTGACTAAACAGTTCCAAATCTGAGTGAACTTTAAATGTTTTAGTGAGAAATTAGTTTTCTTTTTTATTACCTGTGGTATAAATGGTTTAGAAATTTGACATTCTAAATATATCATGGACAATACTTTGATCAATGTAGATGTTTATTCAAGTTAGAATTGTCCATTTATCTGTGGCTCACCATAACATAATTAAAAGAGAAATTCTACAACATAATTGTTTGGATTATCCTGAATGTATGGAAAGAAAAAAAACTTGGATTATAATAGAGATTAATATATTTATTGAATAATAATAATAATAAAATATACTTCAGAGATTTATGTTTATATATAAATAAATAATTTTAAATTAGTGTTTTTACAGCTAACTTGATAGTATAAAGTTGAATTATGTAAGAAGACAACTAAAATTTGATCAACCTTTCTACATGTGACAGTATGTTTGTGTATCTAATAAAACAATAAATATGTGTATCATGAAGTAATGTCTGTTTTATGTTATTTAGGACTCCCAGTGGGAAGGAATCCTGGATCAGAACTGGTAGGGAACTCAGACATATTGCTGATGAGTTTGCTAAGAGTGCTGGGAGAAAGAAAGTTAAAGAAAAAGCTGAAAAAGTAAAATAATCAAAAATTCTCTTGTACATGTTCCATCCAGTGCAAAATTAACTGCTGTTTTAAGACATCAAAAATTAATGTTTTAAAAATATCTTAAATGATTTATTCTATTTTTAGTACTTGAAAGTGAAAAAATATACTGAAGTTTCTCCTTTTGGAATGCTTACTGCTTTGCTATTTGGAAGAATGTTTGTTATACAAGTTTTTCAGTTACTTTACCTTGAGGTAATATCTTTTTTGTAAGGTTGATATTGTTCATTTGGTTATTTAAATTGAAACTTGTTTTTTGTTTCAAAGAAATATTCATAGGATTTTCAGAATTTGTCATTGAATAAATAATTTTATATCCAATGAACTACTGAACTTCAAACTGTACAATGTCAAGTTTACCTAACTTGTATAAATATGTTGGTTTGTTTTAACTTTCCTTTTATTTTTAGGTTGACATCAACCACTTGACATCAGATACTTTTTATGATCTTCTGTCAGAGATGTTTTTTGATGGGAGTAACATGAAAGAACGTATTGTAACTCTTTTCTACTTCTGTGCTGATGTGGTCATAAGGGCTTTTCTTAGTCATGCCATTGACTATGGTAAACAGTTTATGAATTGGTCGTGTGCATTCATAAAAAGTCGCGTGTGCACTTGGGTTTATAAAAATGGTGGATGGGTGAGTATGTTTCTATGTGGTAGTAATTTAGTAAGAATATACGGAAGTTAACTTATTAATGTAGCGTTATCTTAACCTTTGTTAAAAATCACTCGCCCTACTGTCTTGTCAAATGTACATGTAAATATCATAGGAGTAACGAACCAAATTTGATTAACTTTTACAGTTTAGCATTTCTGTGAGTTTCCCATTGTATGATATATTAGCTACAAATTTGTATTGTACTCAACACTCGTTTATTTAGAATATTGAAGTAACTACTGTTGTTTGTAAAGCAAACAGCTAGATTCATTGTTGTGAAATTCTGTTCATCTGTATATTTTGAATACAACTTCATTTAATTTTCTGAATTAAGTGTATGACAAGAGTACATATTATGACTGCTCTATAATTATAGTCAAAATGTATTTGAACAATTTATTATTAAATGTATGTACTAAATTTAGCATTTAAATAAAGTTCATAATCCAGAGTTTTATATTATCTAAGTTTCATTGTTATTATTTTAAAATGAAACTTAAATTCTTAATTGTTACATGATGCACTGTTCTCCAATTCTCATTCTTTTGGATATTTTTAAACTTTATTTCCATGGTTTAAGAGAGACCAACCTTTCAAAAACTTCAACTGTGGTATTGAATGTGAAATTTAATATTGCTTGTTTTTTGAATCACTGAAATATAAATAAATTTGACACCAACCAATGGGGTTCTTCCTGTCTGTTTTAGTTATTGGTATCCAGTTGTTGATATTTCAACTCAGATGTTATAGTATGATCATTATCTTTGAATTGTGAGTAACTAAAAGAAAACTTCAAGATTTTCTAAGTGAATTCAACCTTCTGATATGTGGAATCCTTGTTATCAGTATGCAATATGGATCATCTTTTGGCTGTGTTTGACATGCAGATCTAAGAACCTAGAGATAAAACAGTAAAAGCACTGAACAGGCCCTGAATTTTCTGCTACAAGGCCTTCATAAGAGGAATGCTTAGCCTCACTAATTCATTAGAAAGAACAACATAATTTTTATTCTGTTAAGCTGAGATGAACAAGTGCTGCCTTATTGAAAATTTAATTCCAGACTATTTATTTTGTTGATTGTTATTCTGTCATTTGTGATCAGTTTTTACAACTCTGGTCATTATAACAGGAAGCATCTCCTTCCATTTCAACAGGTAGTGCACAGTTATACATTTTAAGTGTGCTTGACTTTTGTTGCATGTAATTCTTTAGATTGTGTGTTCACCCATAATTCACCAGCAGAGTTAAAGCTGGGATTTAAACATTCACCACATATTTGCAGTGTGTGAATGGAAGAAGAGAATCCAAGTGGTTGAGGTGTCCAACTCCAAAACACCACTTTGGACTTTGAATTCCTGCAGATGGGCAGGTTTAGAGTGGCCCCTCCAGAGTCAGTTAGCTGGTCAAAAATGAGTCAGGGTCAGCTGAGTACTAGTGTTAGGCGTCCTCAGCAGATGTTGTTGACACTGTGTCTGATACTGGTGTTTGGATATGTTGCTCATGAAACCATGGTGTTTGCTGCAGTGTTCTTGTTTGGTATCTTAGGGTTTCATGGTGGGTGGGGTCAGTGGGCACTGGAATATAGCATCTTTTATTATGGATACCCCATTTATGAATAAATTGAAAAAAGACAGATTATTGGGAAATGACCACACATGGACAACTGTTGTACAGCCAACATCACAGTCAGATTCTATACCTCAATTTCTAGCAATCCAAATCCTTATCCAGAAATCCACCACAAACACACCAAACTCCTTTTAAATTGAAGACCATTGGTTATATATCCATCGAGGTTTCTCCCCATGCAACCTGGAATTATTCCAGAGGCATTATAGTTGAGAAGGGTTTTTAAGACCATTTCTCAATTGGAGATCCACACTGGTTTTTCCAGCCAAGTTGTTTCTGTGGTTTGCCAAATCTCCAGTCATGTAGACTGAATTATGATGCCTACCATGTTCTGATATTGATCTTTACATCACCATATCCTGCAGATTATCTAAACTATAAGGTATGGCCATACATTCCCAACCTTCTCAAAATGTTTCCAGTCGCAATGGCTCAGTCACTCAGAAACATCATCTTATGGTTCTTTAACGTGATTGTTGCAGTGGCTAAGAGCATAACATTTAAGAGTGCAAACTAAAACTATACTGTGTTAACTGTAGTGATTAATACCCCTCTTTATTTCTTGCCCCAAATGGGTGGAGGAAAAAGAGCTACGACATTTGAAGACTCCTACCCAGAAGCTCATAAATTATTGTCCCAAACTCCATCTTGGACATATGCTACTGCACTCCATTCTACTGCCACAGTAGGAATGCAGACAGATATTTCCATGTCTCCAGCAGAGTCATTTGTAAAATATTTGAAACTTTTACCCTCCATGATTAAAATAGTTGAATGTATGCCAACTTCCATCTCTGTCTTTACCACTTCTTCCAGTGACTGTCTGGTTCCACTTCCTTTGGCTTTGGGTATCGGTGTTTCATTTTCTATAATTCTGAGAGAGACTGGGAAGATTAACAATAGCCCATGGGGCAGTGATCATTTTCCTATCATTTTGAGAGAGACTGACCATGGTTGATTCCAACTGACCCACATGCCTTAATGGAAGTTGGACAAGGCCAACTGACCATTTTCACTGTTTTTTCACAACTTGATCCTGTCATCATCTGTAAGCCATCAATAGAAGACTGCATGGCAAAGGGTGACTGACCATATTGAAGCAGCTGCTCAATGTATTCCTAAAACCTCGACACATTTCCCACAGTATCCTTGTTCTTGGTGGAATCCTGCCTGCCACATGGCAAGGAAAGCTCATAAATGGGCTTGGGATACTTTTCCCAGGTATCCAACACTTATAAACTGCATTGCATTTCAACAGGCCTGTGCAGGTGCTCAGCAAGTCAGAAGTTAAACCCAGAAGGAATCTTGGATTAAATATATCTCTAGCATTCTCTTCTGACACCAGTTCCAAAGTCACATGGAATAAAGTTCAGAAAGTTAGTAGACAGTATCTTTCTGCCCCATTTTGATCTTGCAAACTGATGGCCAGGAAGTTGCTAATGCCCATAGCATTGCCAGTACTCTCAAAAAAGCTTTTCTTATGTATCTAGCACTTCTGCTTTATTCCCTACCTTCTTAGCCATCAAGACATGGGCAGAGTGATTACCTCTTTACATTTGAGCTGATTGTCTATGAGAATAATCACCCTTTTATGTTCATGGAACTCAAGTGGAAGACAGATACTCCAGATTGAAAACATCACCTTCTATTTGTCAAACATCTTGCGAACCATCCTTCCATTTTCAAAATTACAGATAGTTCTGAATCAGGTGGCTCTGTGGCTCTATCCTGGTTTGTTGTGATTTATTTCTTACACACAGAATCCCCTCTACAGTTTGTGTTTGCTGTTGAATTGTTTGCCTTTTCTCTTGCCCTGGATCACATAAAGATGTGCAGAATACAAACTGTACTATTTGTACTAACTCGCTTAGCCCTGAAATCACTTTGTAATTAGTTCTCACTCTGTTTTTGTCATATTCAATCTGATTTGCTCATTTATCTCTGTCATCTATCCCTATCCAGTTTTTTTATGATGTCAGTTCACATTGGTATTCAAGAGAACAAGTTTGCTTTCATCACAATTAAGTCTGTCTGCTCTGACACTATCACTTGCCATGCTTGTTCTATACATGGACTATGGATCTTATATTCAAGGCTTGGCTTCATGCCACTTTGCAATCAACTTGGAGTGTGTAACATGGTAACAAGGTTTTCAAGGTCAAACTTTCTCTTGCCCCTCTGGCTATCTTGTTTCAATAATGATTGGAAAGAGGAAGTTATTTGATCAGACTACATGTTGGTGTCACAGTTTCTTAACTTGTCACTTCCTTTTATCTGACACTAATGCATCAGTGTGTGACACTGAAGTCACAACAGCTGTCATTTTACTGTCATGCCATCATTGATTGAGAGCAAAGGCCCATTTTAAACATTTTTACCATCGGTTCACCATGTACATTGGACACTGTCCACTGTTTTTTAAATTTTTAAGGGCCATTAGTCTTTTTAATTCTTTGAAATCTGAATTTGACAATTGTTCTATGTTTTCCGTTGCATGATTCCTTTTTACGTAATTTAATGATTTTACTTTAGAACTTTTAACTGTGTTTGCTGCAGATAGCCCAGTTGCTTTGTGCTAATAAACTCTACACAACCAACTCCTAGAATGCACATTTGAAAGCTATATGAATTATTTCTTAAGAACCCAAGTTATTGAGACTCAATGAGGCATAAGAAAGAATGTTTTTTGTTTTTTTTCTTTAAAGTGCAAAAGAGCCAAGGTATGTAATAAGTACTCCAAATCTGATACAACAAGCATACTTGTAGGTAAAGTCCTAGAAGTGACCATACAGTAAGAATAATGGAGCTCATAACAACAGTAACACCTTGGATATATGTATTCATGAAAGGAGATTCAGTTTGTGTGTATAGAGAGGAGTTCTCTCTTGACATGTTTACAACTCACCATTTAAAATGTCATTCTGCAGCAGCTACTGGGTGTAGCCACTGAATGAACACATCAGACCTTACATGTTGCAAATGATATTTGTGATTTAACTTAAAGTGAAAAAGGAATAAATCAATAAATATGTAGATTTATATAAAGTGAACCACAGACATTTTAATATCTAAAATTAATTTGTTTTTCTAAAGTCCTGTAATTTGTTGTTGTTTGCCTTGTATCCAGTGTTTTATTTCATTAATTCTGTTTTTTAACTTTGAAATGTAGGAAAAAGTCCTGTCAACTGTTGGTAGTTACATCACAAGTGTAGTTCAGGACACTCACAATAGCAGCTATTGGGGTGGCAGCGATAGCAGTGGGATTTGCTGCAGTAGTGTTACATCAGAAAGAACATCTAAGTTTGGATCAGGCGTCCTGCCTTTAACTAGTCGTCCAGAGAGGTGTGAAAGCGATCTCATATGTGCAGTCTTTCTACATCAACACCCAAAATAATAATTACATTATAAATGATTTAACTTCTGACGACTTAAAGTTTGGTTTGGAACCAAACACTTTGTAACTGTTGTCACATTAACACTTGCGTGTTTGTGCACTTACGTGCGTATATACTACATTATTGTATGTTTAGGTTTCTCAAATGATTTTTGCATCAGAACCTGCTCATGACAACAAAAGACTTGAACGTTATTACACTGTTATACTACATGATTTTGAAATAAATTTTTATGTAAACTTGTTTTAAAATAACTACACAAGTTTCTGATTTCCATGCTTTAAGAAAACTATTTAAAGCCATGTTCTTTTTGCATAATTTTCTTTTGGTTGTGTATTGCAATTTAGTATTTGTGTAAGTCTGTGTATTTTCAGTTAAACAATTGCTCAGAACTATTTGAACTGAAATATATTTTTTTCTTTTCCAATATGATTGTTCTTTAGTGCCAATTTTTGGTATATTTGATGATTACCAATTTGTTTTCTACTCTTATTCATATAACGTAATCGTGCTTATTGTTGCAAACTGATTTCTTTGTTTATTATGTAAAGAAGAATTACGTATAAAATTAAAAATATGATCTTTTATTCCATATTTCCTTTTGAAACATTTACATGGTGTTTGTGAACAGTTGTATTCCTTTAAAAGCTATGTATACATCAAAAGACAAGACTTTTGTTTTAAAGTGTGTGTGTGTGTGAAGCACTGGTTTTAATTACTTCAAATGGGAACAGTTGTATAACAGGTGTGTTTGTGCATCATTTTTATAAAATATTTGTGAGATTTCTGACTTATTTTTATCAATTTCTGTTTAATTGTTTATTTCAAATCTCTATCTTCAATTTATTTTGGAAATTAATTTTAAAAAGTTGTGAACATAACCTTAACAAAAACTTTCAACAGAAAGCAACTTTCATGTGACATAAACAGTATGCTTCTCACACTACAAAACCAACTTACCATGTAGATTCACATTATAATACCAGATAAAATAGCACCATGTAACACGGATTTTGTTCCTGGATAGTATGTGTTATTTCTTAATTACTTTTGTTGTAAAAGTACAGAAAATGGCCATTATTTCCTTCAAACTTTCTTTTGTGATCTGGATAATGAAATTTAGAAATTAACATATTTTCTATGTAAACACGGATAAAATTTACACATTTTCATTTGCATAAGGTCTGAATAAAACAACATATGAATCAAGATTTACATGTATTTATACTAAAGCTATATAAAAATGTTTAGAAGTGAGTAGTTTTTCGAGATTTACGAATGTAATGTAAATCACTTTCACGTATCAGCCCCCAAATATAGTCTCCCATCATGTTTTCGTATATACGCCCCCAGGTCACAAAAGCAAAATTTGAAGAGAAAAATAGGCCTTTTCCATTTACTTCAGGCATAAGCAATTGGAAAATAAACACTTTCTGTCCAGGAACAAGAAAAAGTAAAAATTTTGTGACATAACTTAAAGTCAGATAGTGACTTGTGAGATTTAACTTGAAGAACTAAAGAATCAGCTGAGATTACTGCTCCTAAATTCAATCGTGGTTATCAGTGTTATCAGTAAATGATTTATTGGAGAGAGAATTTGTACAATTACATGAAAAAAGTAAAATTCAGTGAAAGTTTTTCTCAAACCTACCATTGTTATCCTCTCTATTACTGCCCCCTTCTGGTTAAATCAGGGATATATAAAACTTTTTATCCAGTATTATGTATCCTATTTTGGTTCTCATTATTGGCCATTCTATGTCCTCACAGTTATCACTATTTAATTTTGTCTTTCTGTGTTTATCACTTTGTTTTAGCTGCAGCTCGTAAAACGCCTTTGAATTTGTTTGTACAAACGTTTAGCTCATAACTTTGTCATCTCTTGACTGATTTGAGATGTAATTATTGTCTTCGATTTAGGAGGTCGCATCCTTTCAGTTGATATATTTGGTTAATCCCAAGGTCTTGTAGGTTTACTCTAAACCTGCATAATTTGAGTTGAGATCCTGATGAGTTATAATGAATCAAGTATGCACAGCCTTCACTGGTGCTGAAAAAAATAGCTAAATAAGGGGGGTGTGTCTTGTAGATTAATTTACCTTAATTGTGTGTAAAAGAATGTCAAGAATTGTGGCTGTTGAAGACTATCAACAATGGTATAGTTACAATATTCCATTTTTTTTAATTATATGAAAATTTACTTGGTGACTATTGTAGATTACCTTGTGTGATGAAATTGTTTTATTAGTAAAACGTGTTTGATTTAGTAATTAATGTTGTCTAAGGTGGAATGTAGTTGTCATATCAGTTGAGAATATTTGATATTTTGTAGGTGTAAACTTCACGTAAGTAAACGTCATCTAATGTTGAACTTTTATAGTACCAGTGTTAGCTTGAATGAGTTAATAATACACGTTATATTCAAACTGTCGTGTGGTCTGCAAATGAAAATAACTTAGTTGTTAATTTACAAAAGCTCTTAACAATGGAATTTTTAAACTTCCAAAATGTATCAACAGCTCATAAACAGTTTATAAATCCATTTGAGGGTTAGTTAATATGATCTTGGACAGAAAAACCATTGTTGTAATCACAGCGCTCAGGTCAGAGATAAAAGGCTGACACAAAAACGTACTACTGTCATAATTAACACTTTTCTTTGAGAGTCACATTGAAACAAACTATTAAAATAATTTTATAAAATTATTTTGAATGTTTATTCAGATAATTTTCAGAGAGCCCTTCTGAAAGATGTCTGAATACGTTAGGGTAGGGAAAACAAAGTCTGAAAAGGCGAAGTCCACGCTCACTAGTTGAAGTTTGACGTCACTCAACGTCAATAACAAGTATGCCCCCTTGAGCATCAATAACTGCTTGGCATCTCCTGCCCATGGAAGCGATGAGATGACGAATCACATCCTGTGGAATGGCTGTCCATTCAGCCTACAAAGCTGCTGCAAGCTGAGGTAGAGTCTGCGGTTGAGGTTGTCGGTCCAACTCGTCCCAAAGATGTTCGATGGGGTTTACATCTGGTATGATTTGGAGGGCCAGGGATCAACGTTGATGTTGTGGTGTCTGAAGAAGACAGTGGTGAGTCGGGCTGTGTGAGGACGGGCGTTGTCATGTTGAAAAACGTCGTTGATGTTCACCATGATGGGTTGCACATGGGGCCTAAGAATTTTGTTGATGGTTGTGTACGGTCTGATCGGAAATCGTATGCAGCCCTGGTATAATTGAGACAGTAGACGTTGCAGTGGTGGTCCTATCCCGATGGTGACATAACCGATTTTGTGCAGGCGTGGTCACACGAGGTCTGCCAGGTTGTGGACAGTCTCGAGTTAATCCATGTTGTAGGTGTCGATTCCATAGCCTGCGATAAACTGTGAATCTTGAAAACATCAAAATCGCTTTTCAAAAAAAAAAAAAACTGTCTCAAAATGAGCCAACTGTCATAGAAAATGTTCTTACATAAAATTATTACAATAAATATCTATTTTAACTAAAAAACAAAACACCCATTTCCACCATGGTGTTAACGAACTGGTTCCCTACCACAATTATAGGTAACTGTAAAAAGAGATCAAACAAACACCCTTCTGTTCTACACTAGAAGGAAATGTAGAAAAACAGTTTCAAAATTACTGTTATATCACTTTATAAAATATCAGAAAGGACACAAGACTGAAAAGTACAATAAGGTACAAGTTAGTGAGCAAGAGCACTGATAACTTGTCCAGGTCCAAAAAAATAATGTTTCAAACCTAAAACGTTAAAGAATGTGTGTGACTGACATGAAAAACTTTGATTGATTCTTCATAGTTTAACTTTCTCACGACAGGCTCAATCCGAGGAACTGACCTAATAATTATTCTGTGCTTGTTGTAGTGTTACAATGTATTCATAATTATTCTGTGCTTGTAATAGTATTACAATGTGTTCATAATTATTCTGTGCTTGTTGTAGTGTTACAATGTATTCATAATTATTCTGTACTTGTTATAGTATTACAATGTATTCATAATTATTCTGTGCTTGTTATAGTATTACAATGTATTCATATCATTTTGACAGGCTTTAAGTAAACAAAAATTTTTTGCACACCAAAGATAATATTTTTAATGGAGTATTTTTACTAAAAATTTATCTATGAATACTTACATATGTATAAATAGAGAATTTCTGCATACTAGTCTGAATGTTCATTTCCATGTTTAGATTAAAAATACTTTTTCTTTAGTCTCAAAAATCACAAACTTTTTTGTGTAATATCTGAACCTAAAGCCTTGTTACTGGTGTAACCCCTGAAGCCTATAAAGAAACAGGACTTCAAATTGTGATATTAAACTACTTATATTTATACTAAATAGTTTTATGATCATAATAGTATGTGTATGTACATACATTGTTAAATTTTATTGTTTTATTGCCTTTATAACCCCTGACTAATTACTATTCATGCCTTAATAAGTGGTAAATCATGTGACAAATATGCAGCTCTTGTTATGCTTGTGAATTCCATTATGCATGAGCTACTCATGAACATTTTTAAAAATATTATTAGTTTTTTGTTTGTTTGTGTGTTTTAAAATTCTGTTTACAGCATTATTTCAGTTCTTCGCATATCAATATGACCTTTTTTATGTTTATTTTTGTTTAGAATTTCGTGCAAAGCTATACAAGGGCTATCTGCACTGGTTGTTCCTAATTTAGCAGTGCAAGACAAGAGGGAAGGCAGCTAGTTGTCACCATCCACTGCCAACTCTTGGGCTACTCTTTTACCAATGAATAGTGAGATTGACCATCACATTATGACGTTCCAACAGCTGAAAGGGCAAGCATGTTTGGTGTGACAGGGATTCAAACTAGCAACCCTCAGATTACGAGTCGAACGCTTTAATCCACCTGGCCTATTATTATTATTAGTAACAGTGTTACTTACTTTACTTAATTTAACTAAACTAAACTGAAGATAATCCTATTTTACACATTGCATTTCCCATGGCAATCAAGGTTGAATTGAAAGTAAAATATGGAATAATATTTACAGAAAACATTGCAATATGATAAATCACTTGATAGATGAAAACCATGGCTTTCTATTGGTTTTTAAGTAACACTGTATTGAGTGGCTGAAACACTTATTGGTAATTTCTAATAAAGAGGACGTCACAGGTGAGTGTGGCAAGATGGATTCGATTTCATGTCTCTGGAATCAAGTAATATCAAAGGCTATGAAAAATTATAGTATGCCTAAGCGAAATTATATCATAATGAGTGATTTACATTAAATTTCATTTTTTACTTCTTGGAGAGGTGGTAAATAAATTAAAGAAGAAAAGGCTTTGAGAGAAAATGTTGAAATTCTTACACAAGAAAATTCTAGTTTTTCTATTTTAAATATTGCCTTCTGAAAGTAAGATCTTTAAACTTGTATACTATTAAAATATGGATTATGAGCTACGTCTGTTTATGAGTATATCGTAAAAATAAAATAGTTTAACTTTTAAATGTAACTCACAAAAACCTTGAGTTACATGCACAGAAAAAGATGTCTACGGAGAAAGGGTTAATAATGCTATTTTTTCCAACAGGAAGTGTACTTTGAATAAAAATCAAGATTTCATGTTTTTTGCCATGAATTTATGACTACAGGTCCCAAATACCAGTGTAAATACAGGACTTCTTATGGTTATTTGGTTGATTCCCATTATGTTATTGAACAAAACATTGTCTAACCAGGTTTCAGATTGAATATATACATATTGATAAAGTAGGTTATTGATCAGTGTTGTCTGTATTAAGTAGATTACCTCAAACAGTACTGGTCATGTGGGAACTTATATACACGTATTAAAATTTAGCTTATTAGAACAAGTAAGAAGTAATTTAGTTAGGTTACTTTCTAATCTAATCTACATTTGTGTGTGTATAAATAATAATTACTGACCTTGGATCCTATTTAAGCCCAGATCTCTTCTACTGTTAGTAGCAATAAAACAATGCAGGTGTCCTGATAATACTCAGACCTAAACACAGGTCGTAGCAACACTGTTTGAGATGTGCAAATTGGAGATAGTTTTACAATGCTTTATGTTTAGTGTCATTTCTACAACATAGTGACAATGTTGGATACTTATAATTTCCCAGGAGAAACTTTCAAAATCCAAACATTCTTATGAATATGTCTAAGAGACAACTCAAAAAAAGAACATTGGAAAAGAAAATCACTAAAGTCCTTAATCATAGAACATATTTAGTTTTACAGATACAGTATAAAATCAAATCCTATTTGCAAATTTCAAATTAAACTAAGAACAAACAACACAATTAGTAAAATATTCCCTTCAATGTTTCAGTTATTTTTTAACTTATTATTTATATTCTGAAATCCTAATATCCTTAAGTATTTAGAAGTTAATTAAGTTGATGGCCATTTTGGCCAACTGACACCATTTTGCATACAATCTTCACATGACTATATCAACTTCAAAGACATTTTACAACATTCATGTTTCAATATTACCAGGAGATGTAAATGAAAATGACAAGGTGTCTTAATTATTTTAGAAGTGCAAAAGTAAATAAAAAAGTAGGATTTTACAAGTAATAAAACTACAAATAAAGTAAACAGCAACATGTTATTTATTATGACTTAAAGAACAGAAAAGTGGTAATTACATTCCAGATTTAGTTTCTTATAAATTACAAGATTACTGAAAAATCAGAAGTCTCTAGAATCCTTATTTTGTAAAGTTATCTGAAGTTAACATTTTTCTTATAATGAAAATGGTTTCCAATAATACTTATGATCCATACAGAATGCACTTGTACTGAACAGGAATGTACCAAGAGAAAAAATGGTACAAGAGTGCGGAAATTACACCCCACCTCCCAAACACATACGCTTTTCACTAGGAGCTTAGTTCCTATATCAAAGGCAGAACAGAATATGAGTAATCATCGGGCAGGCTATCCCTGACCAGATAGCCAAGATTCTATGACTCAGCTTGGAATTCAGGGGTTGTAGTACCTATATCCTATGTTGCTGGCTATGGCTATTAGACCAATATGATATGTATATATATATATAAAATACTGTAACCACAAAATGTTGCATTTGGCACCATCAGAATAACAACAAGTAAGCAACACTTAAGTGGACAGATTCTCTTCTCTACTTGAATAAGTCCAAAAGGTAACACCGGAGGCTCAGAATGATGGGATCCTATATGTCATACTCAACAAAGAAATAGAATTCATCTGGTTTGGAATTATGAACATTTGTTCTCAGTCTCTAACCAAGTGGATAAGGTGTATTCTACTTAACCCTGGAATTATGTGGAACCTGCACTCAACCAAGGACTTAGGATGGCATTGCTTTGGTTTCAGAATTACAATATAGTGAACCAACTTCCATTAATGATAACTGAAACTAGTACTGATCAAAGAGAAGGGTTTTGCACTCTCCAACTAGATAACTGTATGCAAAATATGAACCAAAATTATGAGTAGGTTTCCAGGAAGGCTGGAGCCACTCTTACTGAAATGTGAAAAAAAACATCCAGGAACCCGAGAAGAAGGACCCCTGACTATGCCATATTCTCAAAGAATTATTGAACACACTCAAAAACGTTGAAAAACCTCTTGTCTACCACAGATTCTCAAGCTCTACTCATACAGCCTAGGATGCTAAAAACAGCTCTGGAAACTGTGCAATAGGTGAATCAAGTTCTCTACATTTTATTCAAACCAATCACAATTTGTTTATCATGAAGAACAGCAAGATTAGCTGTATTCATGAATGTTCATGAGTACCAATCTATAATATCATCTGGTAGGTGTCTAAATGATCTTGCAGGACACCTCATTTTGACAGTACCTGTTGCATACTGGTGGTAGTGTTATAGTTAAATTAGTTACCAGTAAGAAGTTGAAAAGTGAAAGCATACCTGCCTCAGAAGCACTCACCCCAGAATGGTATACCATGAAAAATAAAGGGACCCTGGAAATAAAAGAGTATATGACTGAGGAAAATACTCATTTCTGGTAAAAGCCTAGCAAATGTGATAAACAAATCTACAGGAAGTAGTGGAAAACCATCAGAAGAGGAACTGGCCAGATCATGAAAACAACAAGATAGGAGAGTGACAGAAGTATTCCACATACCGACACAATGTCTTCAAAGAACCACTGAAACCGGCAGCTAATGACACTGGGGATTGAGAAATAGCTACAGTGTCAACAGATGTTAAGTATGTTTTGGAATTATTATACAGTATGATGAATAAACTGTCTACAAAAACATTTTAAAGAACATTTTGACAGCTGAACTTTTATTTAACAAAAAAACTGACAATGTTATACATACTTCCTCTTGTTGATATCCAAACAATGAATTGTAATGTCCTGGATACCCAACAAACCTGTTGCATCAAAAGATAAATTTTAACATAAACAGCTGTCTTCACATGTAACTTAAAAATAAAGTCAATTCTGTATTGATGAAGTATTGACAATTACTTGATTGTCCTTTTTCATTTTTATATCTCTCAAAATTTCAAAACTAAAATGACAAGTTTGTGGGAAATTAAGCACAAAGCTACACATTGGATTATCTGTGCTCTACCCACCACCAGTATCAAAATACACAATAAGTTATCTGTGTTCTGCCCACCACCAGTGTCAAAATACACAATAAGTTATCTGTGCTCTGCCCACCACCAGTATCAAAACCTAGTTTCTAGCAATGTAAGTTTGCAGACATACTGCTGTGTCATTGGGGGAAGAAGTACAAGTTTAGGACATTTTGAAAATATAAAGAATTCTATGGCATTTCAGTAAGTTATTATAAAATTTTCAATGACCATTTAATTCACTGTAAACACAATCAATGGAAAAAACATTTTAGCTAGTTTAGTTATTTTAGTCAAAATAACATTAAGTTTGTTTTCTCACCAAGATATTACTTGCTAACCAATACATTGTTTAGAGGTTAAGGGATCATCTGAAAATTCATTTCCAGCATCTTCTGTTATGCTGCACTAGACCTTAAGTGCCAATCAGCACAAATCACCAAGTACGTATGTGCCATTTACGAAAATGTTTCATCAAAACAAGTGATTACCATCTAAAGGCTGGAACGAACTTCGACCAAAACTGTTAAGTGGCTGGATAATTATAATTTGTAAAATACGCCTTGTTACACAATATGTCAACTATATAAAAGTAACCTGTTTTGATCAGCTGATTGAATACTCAGAAAACAACACAAAATCATTTCACATTCTATTTTACAATCACAATTAAAAGAATAACAACAAATAAACATCTATAAGAAACTAATTTCAACACTACCACAGTCTCAACTATCCACTGCTACATAACTACAAAACACTGAATGTTAAGTATAACACTCAGACTTCAGGAAATGTCACACAATCGTATGCTATAATTATACAACATGCACTTTCTGAAAGAAGCTTGTCTGCTATTTGAAATTCATGAAAATTCTCTGATTTCTTAAGTTTTATAAAATATTTTTTTCTTGACTTTCCACAAATTTCATGACACATACAGAACCTGTACAGACTTTATTTTTTATTTAAAATGAAAACTTGTTACATTTAGATTGGTACATCAATAAATTATATTATTCAGTTTAGACATTAATATTATGTGCAATATTTATAAATAAAGAGTCTCTAAATAATGCGAAGTTTATTAATAAAATGAACAAACAATAATGTGCATCGATATTTGATTACTTACGTAAAATCTGAACTTGAAAGGAAACACTCTTTTTCATGGTGTTACAAGTTTGTTTTTATTGCTTAAGACATATTTTTCTTGAATATTAATGGTAATAATATCTTTGTATAAAAAAATAAACACAAAGGTAAATACAAGTTTGGCACATTGCATAATTTAAACATCTACACATACAGATATTAAAATGTTTCAAAAGTCATGTTACACATGATTTTTAAGCACTTCTACCAACAGTGATAAGTTAGTCTACCAAACAACTTTAAAGAATAAGTTTTTTAACTGTGTATTATTAGCTGTCTTTTTTGTGTCATTTATTTTTGAGTACTTTTTCACTGTGGATCTTGTAATACTTTGTGAACTATTATATTTCACATTTTAACAGAAGTTAACAAATTACTCACCTTCCTTTGAAGAATGTAATATAAAAAACTGATTATTAATAGTTTACAAACTTCAAAAGGTACATCTTCAAAGTCAAACTATTTTCATATTCAATCTGAGTGTGATGTATTTCTATATACAATATTTCAGAACAGTATAAACTATTTTACAAAAAGAAAAAACATATATAAAAAGGTTGACATAAATGAAATAAAAAATGTTTGTTTGATAAACTGTACCTTAACACTAATGATATCCAATTGATAACACTATCAAACTCATCCTTTAACACATTTCGTGTCAGAGGTTTTTAGAGCTCTTAAGTGAAACATTAAATTCTATTCTTCAAATCAAATCTTTAGTGTATAAATATCTTGCTGTCTGAAAGTGTATTATTTCTTATTTACAAAATTTATTATTTTCCTCAGTTATAAATATCAAACTTTCTAAGTCTGGTTCAGATCCAGCTTTCAAGTTACTCTGCTGCTGTCACACAGAGCAGAGAGATTTCTGCAATGTAGTTTTGAACAATTAGAAATATTATGACCAAATACTTTTGTATTGAGGGAGAGGAAGTCATAATAAAATACAAATGATTGGAATTGAAGACGAATTTTCCATATTCTTCTTAATTTGTCAATGATCTAAATAAATGTTAAGCCTTATCTTAGCTTCCACCATTTGTTTTGTTGTTGTTGTTGTCAGAAGTAGGATTCCGATGACTGTTGATCAAGACACTTGTGGTCTAGATACACTAGTTTCCATAAAATTAGCAAACACTAACTATTTCTCAAACCATCAGGAAACACATGTTTATCCTTAAATCAAAACAATTAACTTCATTGCAACATAAAAAAGAGCTTTAAATTCTTGTTTTACAATGGAAATATCTTTTTATGGAAGTTTTTGTACACATTTTTACTACTCTTTGACAATTTTAAAATATATAACATGCAGTAGTGAAGCCAATTTATGTAATATCTCTACATAAACTGGCTGCATTAATAAGAGATGTTTTATTATTAATTTTAACATTATTTTATCTCATATTTTTATTTCAAAATAGAATTCCATGTTTTAAAATTTGTTTTATTAGTAGCCTTCATACACAATTCTTGAAGTTATAAAAAATTATGTTAAAACACACATATATCTTTGACATAAAATGCATGGGGTTGGTTCATTGGACGAATGCCATATTACAGATGGAATGTTCACAATATTTCTGAATTTACTGTGCGTATCTACACAAGATGTTGCAAGCTGTTAGTAAAATGTACAAGTCTGTTGTATGCTAAATATCAAATACACTGGAAAAGTATTTCTAATCAAGAAAGGATGGTAAAAATGAAGATGACAATCTTAGTTACATATTAACATGTTAATATTTATGTAAAGACTTAAAATACTATATCCAAGGCACTGTTTGCATATTGTGATGCATTGCCTTTAGAGCCTCTGAAATGTATATTTACAAGTTTTCCTTTTCAGTATCTCCGTACACTGTAAATGATATTTACTATTCTTCACCATGAACTGTCACAAAATCAAATACATAAACCAAATTAAGTTTCAAATAACCATCTAACTACCATAAGTATACTTAAATACTAAACAATTTTCATGTATTTCTGTATATATTTGTTAGCAATGTGAACAGTTTCACTACTTTGATCACAAGACTATATGGTATAACAACTAAATATACTTTACTGTTTCACACTGATCCTCTGGTTTATTTAACAAAACACTCAGACTTGAACAGTAATAAAACTGAGACTGGTAAAGTGATAAGAAAGTGTGCTCTTAGTGATGTTTAATATACTTATACATAATTACTTTATGTTATTTTATTACATTCAGTACAAACAGAAAGTTAAAAATTTAGATAACATGCATAATGTGGCATAAATTAATATTCTAAAGAAATAAGTTTTGTTTTGAAAAGTGTGCATAATTTGTATTCATTCACCAATAAAATGTATATGTTTTTTCAAGATGTATAAATTATTCTGATAAACTTTGTATGACTGTAATGGTATTTATCTGGCACTAAAATAAATAGAGATAAAAATTTTGCAGTCAGATTCTGGTTAAAGTTTGTTATTCTAAATGATGAACAAAATAACCTATGTCCATTTTGGAAATGCCAAAATTAGAAACAGGTAAAACTTACCCAATTCAGTGAGGAAGGTGGAAATTCTTCTATAAATCTAGAAAAGGTTAACAGTAAGTCAGTTGTTTCTACAATTTTATTCAACAATGTAGAAAGGAACAACTAACCCCTAATTTTGAAAAGGTAAAACTTTCCAAAAAATTTAATAAATACACAAACATTATTCAAAATTTAATACAGAAAAAACTATTTAAAGCCATGTTGAACACAAAATATAAAGAACTACATGACTTACAAAAACAAAAAAGGAACCCAGACCATCAACTGGCATGCTGCATTAAACCAGAGATTTACGGACTTATACAACAAAACATAAACCAAATCAATACTAAGAATGGCAGAGACATAAAGATCTGCCACAACAAAAAACTAGAAAACTAAGATGCAAACAACAGAAAAGAAACCAAAATGACAAACCGTTGACTAACCTCATAATTAATAGATCTGACTGACAATTAAACACAGTTGAGAAACATCTACTTAAGAAAAGGACTCAACTTTGCAATAGCACCGAGGAACATTCCAACCATAGAAATCAAAACATGTTTATAAAATCTATGCAGGAGACTTGTGATACTTTCTACAGAGAACAAAAACAAGGAAACAACCAACTCAAATAATTTTATTGACATCCAACAGTCAAACTTCCCAGGCAAAATTAAAAATTTATATTTTCCAGAAAAACCTAAAAACAACATCTTAAATGATTTTTTCAAAGAATTTTCTCACAAAACCATCAACATAATTTCACAAAACAGAAAACTAAAAAACAATCTTACAAAAAGAGGCATTAATTCCACTAAAAACCTAAAACAAGACAAAAACATAAAAATTCTAAGAGCAGATAAAGGTAATGCTATAGTCATAATGAACACGAATGAATACATCCAAAAAATGAAAAACATCCTATCCGACACGAACAAATTTAAATCAATACAAATCCAACAAAGACACGAGACGCAACTTAACAAATTACTACTGAAAATGGAAAAAGCCAACACAATTTCACAAACACTTTATTCCATTACGACCAATAATGTCCACATATGAATTATTTAATTACAATCTTGGGAAATACATTGCATGGGCATTCTCCAAATATGAAACATCAGCCTAATCTAAATCAACTTAATCATAAAGTCTTAATGGCCAGTTTCGATCTCATATTCCTCTTCACAGAAGTTCCAACCACTGAAGCCTGCAAGATAGCCTTAGAACTCTATATCCAAGACCCGAACCCCACTATAGACATTACCAGTAACCAATTAGCAACCCTCATAGAATTCACCACGATAAAGACAAACTTCATGTTCAACAACCAAAACTATATACAAACAAATGGCCTACGCATGGGCAACCCAGTATCATCAGTTCTAGCCAATATTTTTATGACACAAATTGAAACACAAGCAATTAATACAGCATTACATCCACCACTATACTGGTACAGATACGTAGATGACACGGTTGTGGAATTCAAATCTACAGAACACCTACTTAAGTTTTTCAATCACATTAACTCTGTACATCCCAACAGTAACTTCACATGTGAACAGGAAGAAAGCAATCAAATATCATTTCTTAACCTCAATATTACAAGAACCGATAAACAATTCAAAACAGAAATTCACTCAACAATCACCCAAACTGGACTATACATTCCTTGGGACTCAGCACATGAAACAAAACAAAAACTCAACATACTAAGAAACCAAATAAACACAGCCATAAAACTATGCTCACCAAATAAAATTAACGATGAATTTTACAAAATGAAAAAATACTTCATCAACATCAATAAGTTTCCTCCACAAACCTTAGAAAACATTATATGCACACACCTAGACAGAAAGCAAAATCAACCAACAAAAGTAAATATATCTCATGAATCAAAAAATCATAAAACCATATACTGCTGTATACCATATATTCCTGACATCAGCAGACAAATAACTAACAGTTGGCAGAAACTAGTAACAAAATATGACATTCTAGTTAATTCCAAAAGTATTCAAAAACCAGGAACAAAACTGAAGTCTAATCTGTGTAAAAACTACTCTGACAAACACCACACCAACATTATTTATAAAATACAATATGATAACTGCCACGACTTCTATATTGGAGAAACAAGTAGAAAAATGGAAACCAGATTCAAAGAACATAAAAATCATCTACACACGTTTTCGAACACTGCAAGTCAAATGGACACAAAACAACCATAGAAAACACTCAAATACTAAATAAAGAAACAAACATAAATAAATGCAAAATTAAAGAAGCCTTACTTATACAACAACTTAAACACAAAATAAACCAATATAAAGAAACGCCTTAATACCTATATTGATATAATAAAATAAATAAATTATATTGGACCAAAGTATGACCCTACCAAGTTTCAAGATATCTAGGTATGGCAGTCGATTGAAAAGGGTTTGGAAGAAGATGAAACAACAGAAAAACTGAATCTCTCTTATGATGATGAGGAACCCAAGTGAAGTAGAAATGTATCTCAAGATGGCTGCTATGGGTATTAAAACTCTTTTGTTATCCTGAAGGCCTAAGAGACCTAAGAAGGTTGAAACATTGTTCTCTAATTTATTGTAATAAAAGTTTTAATACCCATACCAGCCATCTTAAAATGCAGTACTCCTCTCTGTGGAGACATAATTATGAGAAATAACTGTCTCGAATGCTATACTACAGAAAATTGGAAACTGGATTCACTGAAAATATTAAAAAATCCTCCCAAGTTTACAAAGTGCATCTTTTAAAAACAATTTTACTTTAAACATAGAACCAAAAATCAATGACCATGAAGTTATAAAAATCATCTTAATTTTAGAATGCAGCCTTACTCTAAAACAGTTCCATCTGTGGTACTAGGATATCTCTATTAAGCCTTTCAGAGATCTTTAATCATTTGGGTAAAAAAACCTTTAAAAGTGGACTTATTCTTGAAACACCACTGAAAACCTTTCTTGTAAATAGATTGGACCACCAAAAGATTGATAATAAGCAAAATACATAATTTCATGATTGTTGAGACAAAATGAGAAAATTTGCCTACTTAATCATATTATTTTTTGTTCATGTTATTGTTACACAAAACTACAACAAAATCGACTGAGCATTTTGAACCACAAAATTGACAGATATGCTATATGGAATACTGTGAATGTTCATGACTTACTTAAAAATTAATTATTTTTCAGTGAAAGATGTGTTATGTGGTTATAATTACATAACAGATGCAAAATTGTTCTGAGTGGACTTACGTTAAATAAGTTTACACAAAACCTTGAGAAATAATTACTTCAACAAACACAACTCGTTACTTAAGGAGATGTTTTAAACACTTGTTTTATTTGAAAGAGCTGTTTTTCTACTGGAATAATTTTATACGTGCCTAGTGGGGGTCATGTCTCACTCTAAACATATATTTTCTCATTGCTGTGCATTAAAAAAGTCAACATAGCAGATAATTAAAAACTACATATTTAAAATCCACAAATAGAGAAAATAAAAAAATGTAAGCAAATAAAACTGTAGATCTTTTGCTGACAGTTTACACAAGCAACAAATAACCATTTTGATTCCACTATAAAATTATTTCAAATGATATTTATTGTGTTACAGGACTCCACTGATGTTTCTGCAAGAAACTGACAGTACTTTTAAACTTACTTCCCCATCCTTTATTATGTCACAGTATAAAATTTTCTAAGTTCTTCATTTTTAGCCATCATAAAATCCAGTGTTTTACTAGTATGTATATCAGTTGGAAACTACAGCTTGTGCATTTCTAGTGTTTTTATTGGAAACAGACACAATAAAATTAGGGGATTCTGATGTTGGATATTGTTATTCAAGCCACTGTTGTTCATTACCACTCAAGTTTATTTCCCTGGCAATATTTCAACAGGTGTTTGACACTGGATGATTACCATAACAGATGTCACTATTAAATATCACATCGGTAATTCTTTCTACTGTTTTTTGTACTAAGCAAAAGTCACAAGTACATATTCAGTATTTATTACCACTGTATATATTACTCTTTCATATAGCTATTGTAATTTTAAATAGGTAGTGGTAGTAAATGTTATTGGTAATTAGCAAAGTGTGACACTGAATGAATTATTTGTGTTGCCTTATTCTAACAAACATTTGTACACAGCAGGCTGTTGATGAACAAACATTTGTCATGTAAACCTATCAAAGAAAGCATGTGGCTGTGTATGTTTGTGCTGCAATAACCTTTGTTGTATTATATCAAAAGAAACATCATTCCATTCTGGTGAAATTCCTTTCTTGCTGTTTATCTTTTCTTACATAATAGTACAAGCTGATGGAAGCTCGTCATTAAATTTGTGATCATACAATCTTTGCCTTCACAATGATCCTTTGAGAACAATTTTACAGTTTGTGTGTCACAGGTGTATACCAGTAAATATGTTTATTATCTCTTGAATATTTGTTATTTATTTTTAATATGTGGTGGATGAGTGGAACATAAAGCAGAAGCAACAGAAAACTGTTAAAAAATATGTAACATTCAACTGATTTCACATGCACTTGTGTAGTTTAGAATGTATTCTGTATAAATGAATATAAAAATCAACTTAAGTAACAATATAATTAAAACTCATTCTAGACTGTCAGAAAAATAAAGAAACAACATGAATCAAAATTCAGAGACTGTATTGTCAAGCCTACAGCTAAAGACTCTAAAAAAATAAATAATTACAGCTGGAAGTAATGCCTGTGTTATTTTCTTAAGCTATAAACCCCTCTTTTAGCTCCATGCCTACAGTACTTATCAAAATAGTTTATTTTTTAAGAGTCCCAAGTTGTCAGCTTGAAAATACAATTTTTATATTTTGATTCAAATTTTCCAACGATCCCTAGATCACTTCCCAAATTAATAATTTTTAATAATAAAGTACACATATTCCTGTATATTGATAAATTTCTTATTCCCACTGAATACTAAACACCATTACTGTGTCAAATAAAGTCTTCATTACCTATTGAACCCATTTCTAAACTTCATTTTCTCATAATTGGTTCTTCTTTGAATTTGAAATCTTAAATGTTTACATAACTTTAGTGTACACACCTATATACTTAAAATTAATTCATAAGTAAATACACTCAAGTTGTAACATCACAGACCAGGAAAATATGGTGTGTGGTACTCGTCTCTTTCAAAAGGAAACACATGGTTCATTTACATGTTACAGTGTACATCACAGAAGCATTTAGAAAAACACATCAGTAAAAAACTAAGTAATAAATTTTCATAACTTGTAAGAAATAAAGTTCAAACACGTGCCCTTAGAAAAAGAACCAGAACTGATGAAAAACTGCTGTAATATTCCTTCTGAAGTTCAATTTACATTATTTTTGAAGGGGATAATAAAACCACAACTTAGGTATTGGAACATCTAACCTGTTTATTATTTTGTTTAAAAAAGGGATAAAATTTAGTGAGCTTTAAATAATTTGCTTTGTTTTGAATTTCACACAAAGCTACACAAGGGCTATCTGTGCTAGTTGTCCCTAATTTAGCAGTATAAGACAAAAGGGAAGGCAACAAGTCATCACCACCCACTGCCAACTCTTGGTACACTCTTTTACAAACAAATAATGGGATTGATCATCACATAATAATTATGAGTCAAGTGCCTTAACCACCTGGCAGCCAGGCCAGGAACTTTAAATAAGAACATTTCAAACAAGCATAAAAGTTGACATTTTAAACTTTCAATCTCAAACAATGTTCTATCAAGATCTTTTAAACTTTTATTATTAACATTAATTTTTGATACTTTGTTATCTTTTAAACTATATGTGATGCATTTATACTGAATTACTTTAAAAAAAGTGTTTTATCACCTTCTTTAAATTATACCTTTGAAGACCATTTACCCAAAATAACTGTATTTTTCAAGAAGAATAAGACATTTTTTTAAGTTTAATAATTTTCAATACTTTTAAGAAAAAATTCATACAAACGATACACAGCTTGTTACTTTTGTTTGATAGAGTATATTACAGTTTTGTTGTAAAACCAACACCAAACATTTTTACTGTCATCATAAAACTTATAATCTGATAATCAACACCATCATCATCAACAGACAGATCTTGTATAAAAACAAAACAAATGGAAAAACTGGACAAAAAGTCAGATTTTTGTTTTGATGTTTACTATAAATTGATAAAAGTGATGTTCTTACCCTTGTAATAAATTTACTTTCCTTTTCTTTAATGTTGATAACTTAGCTAAATATTCTGGCCTTGGAAGTTCCTGGTGATATAAAAACAAACCACATTATGATCAAGAGTTCAAGTAAGACATCATATCTATGTATTAAGAAATTTACATTTTTAAACATATATTTTGAGAAACTTTCTCAAAAGAATACCTCTAGAAAACATTCAAATATTATTTTTATAAGACAAAGTTTGAAAAGATGTTCAAAGTGAAATACTAGTGAATAGCTGTAAATATAATACTGGAACAAACAAAGTTAATGGTCCTGAACACCCAATCAAGGCAGGAAAATAAGGTCATTTACCCATCAGGAACGTCAAACTGCACATGTCACAACCTTTTACAGAGTTAAATTCAAAATGTAATTTAGCTAGTTTATTATTGATGTATACTAGAAAACTTTACATCACAATGTAATTACTGAATCAAATTTTAATTGTATTTAAGTTCTTAGATTCTCCCTTCTTCTATAATTTACTTATTGAATGATTTTATGTAAATTACAGTGAAATCCTTCTAAAGCAGCCACCTTCGGAACTGAAACAAACTGGCTTGATTAGAGGGGTTCCACTGTACATAATTAAGGATTATGTGAACAAACAGGGACTGTGATTGAATGACCACTTTCAAGGGGTGTCCCAACCTGGTGGATGGTCACTTAGAAGGGTTCCACTGTAGTTATTACTCGGACAAGGCAAAAATTTCACAGCTTTCTATTTTATTTATTTATGATGTCATACACTAGGAAATTAAGAGTCATTTGGCATGCACACCTATCACAGCCTGTCTTTTACAAGCTACCAATAGTTACCTCAGATATTGTATATCCATAGACTTACTGCTGTACTAACAGGGGGCATATAGTGTGGTACTGCCATGAGTAAAGAACAAAAACAGATGCTGGTAAATAGTACATTTTGTTGTTTTTCATAAGTATTATTTATTTATTACTATAAAAGTAACTAAAATGAAAAAACAAAAAAGTTGTTGGATTAGCTAAAATAAAGAATAACAATTAATTATTCTTCATATTGTTTAATGTAATTCAATAGGGTAACATGAGCTGAATGTTCACAAAGTGATTTAAAACTTGTGATGAAGTATTAATAGTTACACGTGGTTCAAAAGTCAATAAAACTATAAGATTAAGAACAAACAGATGTCACAAGTTTTTAGTTATTTAGGATAAGCTATCACAGTTTAGGGTCACAATTTGCTGTCATTCTAGCACAATAAAAATGTAATTTGCAATTATTTCATAATTTTTATGATGGTTATGAGGGTGTTTAAATTGACTGATTATTTAGAGAGTTATAGTTTGTAAAATAACAAATAAAATAAACTTTTTACTGACAGCAAACATCTGATATTTATTAAGGAGGTTTAAAGAGCTACATAAGTGAAATTTGAAAATTTTTAAATGAAGTATTTTTAATTTTAACATAAAAAATCACTTTGTAATCAGAACAGTCAACACTATGACAACATATAATTAAAATATTTTTATGATTACTGTCAAAGTTTGTGATGACACAACTAGTTCCTTCAGAATCACAGTTGGTTTTCTGCCATAGTTAAAAGTTCATGTTAAATACACAAGTCCATTGTGATAAAGTTAGTTACTAAGGTACACATTACCTCTAAAGTGGCAAAACTAGTCACATCCCAGTGGTGGGTAATTATTTCCAAATACCTTTTCCATAATTCAAGAAATATTACAGCTGAAAGTAAATAAAAACAAAGTGAAAGGTTTATCATCAGTAAAGACAGAAATTGCAACAGAATATATATCACTCTTTAAACTGATATGACTTGTGACAATTAATTCAACTATTTTTGTTCACCAAAGTGTTAGTAATTAAAAACTTTGTAAAGTGTTTTCTTTTTTCCTTGAAAAGTCCCAAATTACAGACAAAGAAATCTCAAAGTAATAACATGTTTTTGAAATTATTTTGAAGTCTTTGATGGGAGATTTCAGTTATAGAAGTTTGAAGTCTTGAATGTGTAGCAAAATTGATGTGCTTTACGTTGGTTTGAAATTAAGGCCATTTCAAGTATTGTAAATATACAATGTTGGACGTTTTTATGTTGAAGTAACCCTTTTGCTATGGGTGTCCATTACTACACATCTCATGAGGATTTTCTTAGTGAGTTACTTTCCCAAAATTCAGGTCCTTTGTAAAGGTCAGTTTTATGTTACTGTATATAGTAGCATGAGCACACATGCACTGTGTCATTGTAACTTCTATACTGTTATCCAGGCACAGTCGAAAAATCAATATAATAAAAATAGTAATTATATATACAGAGAGTGGACAAGAAAAGTGGCCCCCTTGAAAATGCTGTTAATTTGTTATATATTTTATTAGATAATAGAAAAATGTGTAAAATGACTTTACAAGATCTGTTCCAATATGATATCAAATAAATTAACATTTTCAAGGGAGAGGCACTTTTTGTCCTCCCCTTGTATATAAATGTGTAATGTTATCAAATTTAAGCTATTTTATACGAGTTATAGTTTGTAATTATTTCAGAATGAAAAAAAAGCATTCTTTATATTAATTTTGTAATTGTTTATAGTGGTCAAATCTATCAAGCTCATATTGAGTTTCATTAGTCAAAATAACAAACAAAATATTAAGTTTTTTTCTGTACAAAAATGTTTGATAATTATCTGGAGGTTATAAAAATTTTGTATGTGAAATTTGAACATTTTCTGATGCATACAAGTATTTTTAATCTTAAAATCAAAATTACTGTGCATGTTGGATAGTCAACATGCAAAAAGAAAAAAAAAAGAAAAGCATTACTTAAAAAAGTATTAAAACTAAATAACACAAAATTTGATATTTTGTGTGTGAAAGTTCTAACAAAGTCTGAAGTAGAGAATAATATTTATTCAACTTTAACATGTAAATCTATATAATACTTACCCCAAAGTGACATAAAAACAGCAAAAAATACAGCAGCACCAATGTTGAAAAGATTTGTTATTCTGACAAAAGTACATGTCTGGCCTGATATTCAATATCTACATCACATAAAATGGTGTCCTTGTAGTCTTCACAAATGTCCTTATTGTAAAAAAATGCAATTTTGTTTCAAGTTTATTGAATAAACACAGTACAGCTGAATATTTATATCAATCATAATATACAACTATCAATTTCAATGATAATGACACATAAAATAACTGATTGACTGAAATTATATTTAAATCAATTTATCACAAATATTATTGAAAATATTTTAATGGTTCAAAATACATCAACCAATAAAAATTAATGGTTCCAATTATTATTCTTTACTATTATTCCAGCTACAAATAGCTTGTGTGAAAATAATTAATTAGCTAAACAGTGATTAATTATGTCCAGTGATTAATCACTTACAACATTCCATTAATTACATATCTCTAAGTAACTGATTTATCTGAGGTATAATTTAGAAAACGATCAAACATGAGTTATAAAAATAGTAAACTTTTTGATAACTTTTTTCTCCCCCTTATTCAAACCTGTGAGCATCACCCACACAGGAAACACAACACTCCTACCACTGAAGCTGAATCAGCATACAGGTGTAATATCCAAGCCAAACAAAGTACAGGCCTATCTTAACTCCAAAATACTCCCTGAAAAAATTGAAAGGAACAAACACTGAAGTGATTCTTATAAAACAAAATATAGTGCATACAATAACTAATGAGAAACTCAAAAATATCCATAATAATTTTTTTTTTTATAAAGAGTTGTCTCAATTGTAAACTTTGACTAGTATGAGAGCAAGGTGATTTTCATGCTAAAATTAATACAATTTATATATTTTTAATACTAGTTTCCAAATTTCATTTGCAAATCTTCTACAATCTTCTAATTGAATATCAACTTATTTTTTGGTAAAAATGTATGTTATGTATTATTTTCTCTACACTTACACTACATGAGGTTAGGCCATTTGTTTAACCTTGTAACAAAAAAAAAAATATATGAAATAATATTTTTCCTTTCTAAAATCCCTGCAGATTACAATAACAGCTTATCATTATTTATCCCGACTGTCGTCAGACTTACATCAGTTAAATATGACAACTTCCTTTATACCAGGGGTGTGCAACATTTTTCGTCGGTGGGCCATATAACCAACTTCATCAATCAAGCAGGGCCACTTAAAAAAACAAGCTTATTCGTGTACATGCACAATAAATTAAAAAAAATTCTCAAAATGCAAGCAATAATATTTTATATTTTTGCATGAGTGATCATTTTAGTGCGACACTTGAAATTTAGAGTCCTTGCAGAGCTTGTCAATATCAGCTTTGACAGAAGTGGTTGCCACTCTTAACTGACTGGTCAAATGTTCATCAGTCAGCTGACTTCTACATTTGGTTTTGATGAGCTTCATTTTGGAGAAAAATTGCTCACAGCAGTAGGTGCTACCAAAAAGGGAGGCAATTCTTTGTGCATGACGGGACAAATTGGGAAACTTTTCACGTACACAGAGTTTGTAAAAGTCTAGCAAACTGTTTTCAGAGAATTTCCTTTTAGTGTCCATGTCAGCCTGCAGTTCAATGAGTTCCATTTGGCAATCATCAGGACTGTCTTCCACTGCCAAATCAAAAGGTTGAGCGAACAATTTCAATCTAATTTCAGTTTGTCTGAAATCTGGAAATCTGTTTGCAAACTCATCATGCCGCTTTTGTACACTGGTTCCATATTTGGTGCAATCCAGATTAGGAAATTCCAGTTTCCTGGTTGCAAGACATGTAAAATGGGTCAATATGGCTCTTCTCAACTGAACCTGGAAAAGTTCCAATTTCTTCTCAAAAGCACAAATATGCTCAAACAACTTATTCACAAGTTGACTTTTCCCTTGTAGTTTTCAGTTTAAATCAGACAGATGCTGTGTAATGTCTGTGAGGAATGCTAAGTCATTCAGCCAGTTCTCATTGCTCAAGAAGTCCACATTCTGACGTTTGCTCTCCATGAAGAACTTAATCTCCTCTCGCAGATTCCAGAATCTCTTCAAAGTAGCAGCTCTACTAAGCCAACGTACAGCAGAGAAGTACAAAACATCTGAATACTCACTGTCCAGCTCATCTAAAAAAGTTTTAAATTGTTGATGATTTAATCCTCGTGTTCGAATATAATTTACGCATTGGACGACATTTTTCATGACTTCTGCAAAATCCAGAACTTTGGTGCACAAGCTCTCTTGGTGAATAATGCAATGGCTTACAACTACGTCTTGTGCTCCAATTGCAGTTAGAAATTTCTTGGTGAATCCATTTGTCCTACCTGTCATGGAAGGAGCACCATCTGTTGTAACACCACATAATTTATAAGGATTCAGTTCAAACTTTTCTACAACCTTAAGCACTTGTTCACAAATATCCTGTCCTGTGGTTGTGGAGGAAAGGCTTGCCATATCTAAAAACTCTTCGAAAACATCAAAGCCTGCAGTAACAGCTCTGATGAAAATGACAAGTTGGGATGTGTCATTGATATCAGTGCTTTCATCCAAAGCCAGACTGAAAGCTTCACACGAATTCAATCTCTCTTTCAAAGTTTCTTTGATGTCCTCTGAAAGATCTTTTGTCCTGCGTGAGACAGTAAAGCGGGAAAGGCTAGTTTGCTCCACCAAATATTTTTTCTCTGGACATGCATATTCTGTGAATATTGTTAAACAATTTTTAATAAATTCTCCATCACTGAAAGGCTTTCCCTTTTCTGCCATACATTCACAAAGCTTAAAACTCAGTTTTGTCACCAGTTCTGAATTTTTCTTGAAAGTGGTAAAAACACCTTGTTGCTTTTCAATGGATGTTTTTAAATGTTCAATTTTGTCCTTTCTGCCTGACCAACAATTTCATCAAACTGGGAGGAGTGCTTAGTTGCGTAATGTCGCTTAATATTGTACTCTTTCATGACTGCAATTGTAGTTTGACAGACGAGGCAGACAACACCTTGATTATGTGGGACAACAAGATATTTTGTGCACCATTCACTGTTGAATAACCTTCCCTCATCATCAATTTTTCGTTTCTTAACTGCTGACATTTTACTAGCCCTGAAATCAAAACAAAAATTATTCTCACGAAAATAGCAAAGTAGAAAAAAACATAGAATTTATTTACACATGGAACCTCTTATGGACAGAAACACATGTTTCTAAATTGGCATCCCGATCATAGCCTTCCGGTACTTAAATTAATTGAGAATAGCAAAATACAGTGTGACCTCGCCTATTCGCGGGTTATGCGCGAACTGTGTTTTTGTAGGTCACAGAGACTGAAAGGGCTTTTCGAGGAGATTTCTGTTGTATTTACTCAATCAAGCCGTTTTTATCAATTGTCGTCTTCACCAAACAAGATTGGACTGCTATTGGCTGACTGCCTCAGCTTCCCCAACAACGCAAACGGCAAAGCACAGCCCGGTAACGCACGGTACAATTTAGTGAAATACATAACAGTATGCAATATTGCTACATTATTACTGCATCAATGAGTATAAGTATCATTAGTGTTTGGGAACCATTTCATATAGTATATAATCGCATACATATACGTTTTAAAACTGCATCCAATATTCGCGGGAGGGTAAAGAACGTAACCCCCGCGAATAACGAGGTCACACTGTACATAGAATCAGATGCATCTGAAAGCAAAAATTTTAATAAATTCAGTAAAGTCACAACAATATGCTAAATAATAATCAATTTACCTTCAATCTCTTGTAGTAACTGTAAAAAGTAATAAAATTTTCACTAATAATGAATGACGGACAGCAGAGGTTAGGGAAAATTGTCGCCAGCGGGCGAAGGCGAGGTTCAGGACATGACGTTGAGTCGTAGACAATAGTGCTAGTGCACGTCACCTATTCATGCCCTAAGGAGGCCGACCAATCGAATTCGGCCTGCTCCTCTCTAGCAAAGATAATTTTAGAAGTTTGTCGAGTCGAAGCCTGAGAATCCCGTAAGATCGATGCTTTTAAAAATATTCCATTTGCGTTGAATTACAGATCAGGCCACATGGTTAGATTACAACAACTAGGGCCACACTAAATGGCTTGGCGGGCCGGGTTGTGGCCCGCGGGCCGCCTGTTGCACACCCCTGCTTTATACTAAGCCTATGTAGCAAGTTATGAATAACCTTATGTACACTTAGTTCAAATTACAGCATAAAATTATGTAATACACACGATCTTCATACGTATATACATATATTGCAAAAAAATTAATCTATTTCTTCATTTATATTTTCTAACGTTACCTAATAAGTACTTTTTCATTTATAACAAACCAAATATGTACATAAAAATAACAAAAATCTAGAACTTAATTGTGAATTGTAATTCTTTTTGTTGTCAAAGATTTAAAGTGTTGAGAGATGCTAACCCAAATTTTCAATGGTGATGTTTTTTTATTTTTTTCCAAAATTATTTATTAATTTCAAACACAATTTAGAGCACAAACAATAATAAACACAAAGCATACAATGCCCTATAATTATTACAATTTAACTGTTTTTCTAACCAAACATTGTGCATCAAAACAATTTCCTTAAGCTGGTTAAAGTACACTGAGTGACAGCCGATTTAAATCTATGTTCCGAAAAACTTAAGAGCCATCCTGTGAACGAGATGGCATTATACATAAAACAGAAGATTAAATATTTATTTTCTGATGGTTATCAATAATGTAATATCAAATGTCAAAGACAGAAAGATATTTTGTTTCTTGTGGCGAAATATTATCATGAAATGTATGTGTATAAAGGGACAAAGAAATTAAGTCAGCCTTCAAAAACATAGTTGTAAAGTGTCGTCTAAAAAAAAATACAGAAATATCCAAATTATCTTTGTTAACCTGAAGATGACATAAGAAGTTTGAAGCCTTTTTGTCTACTTTATTTTAATAAAAGTGTTAATACCCGTACTAGCCGTATTGAATTACATTGTTACATCAAGTAGGTTTCTCGTGATCACGAAGTACATTCTGTTGAAGACTCAAAAAAACAACAACTTACCTTTATATGACAGTCTGATGGCAGAATTAGTAGCTTCCCCTATGAGGTTTGTAGCGATTAGAGGAGCTGGGTATCTAACAACCAAATTATCATTCTGAATGATGCTTCTTTCTTCAAACAGATAGTTAAAGTAAAACATAAGTTATGTGGACGTCACGAACCTAGAACACGTTTCAAAGACGAAGTATCTATGATGATATTTATTAAACATTTACAGAAATATAAAAGTACATTTCAAAAATTGAAATGTCACAGTAACAAAAATAATAGATTAACGAAAGCTTACATTACTTATATTACTAGTTTGTTAAATGATTTATGCTTAAGTTTTGGATGCTTTTGTTCTCGGTTTATTGGTAGTTTAACTGAGAAATGGACATTTTAAGATACTAGGTGCAAAAGTACCTTAACAGCAAATAAAGAGATAGACATGCGTAAAATGGGAACATGTAGTTGGTTTAGGTTCGAATTTCCGTCACACCAAACGTGCTAGCCGTTTCAAAGATGGTGGAGTTATAATGTGACGTGTAATATCACTATTCGTTTGCAAGTTGGCACTGGGAGGTGAGAACTAACTACCCTCCCTCCACTCTTATACTACTGAAGAAGGGACGGCTATCGCAGGTAGCCCTTGTGTAACTTTACGAAAAACTGAAAACAAAACAAACATCTCACGATATACTTACCCAGTGTAAAAGTACATTTTTATATAATTGTTTAATTATGCTGATAGTGTGAGATGCTAAAGTCTTGGATATTTTTTTATAGCGTATGACCGGACAAAAAGTATTAAGAAACTAAAATAACTACACGATATTTTAAACAGATCTCGATTTTTGTAATAAGTATTTACAAACTTGAATAACTCTAGTAATCAATTAATTTTTCACAATTATTTTTATTTTGTAGTGCTGATTTCTGAATTAAGTACAATTCTATAGTGGGCTAACTGCGCTTTGCCCTCTGCGAGAATACCGTTGAGAAAAGATCTTTCAGTAATGAAATCCAGCTATTATTACATAGTCTACAGAGTACGTCTAGAACGTATTGACAATAAGTAGTATTAGTAAAATTAAAACACTGGTGTGATTAACAGCAATAAGAACTTTTTTTATGTTAACGAATCGCATCAACTGCTATATACCAATAATAATGAGAGACAAAATATTTCTGAAAACGCCATTTGTATGTCCAGTCTGATACTATATGTAGTTCACGCGATTTTTATCAAAACAACAAAATAAGTTGCTTCAGACTGATTAAGACAACAAATTTTTTCAGGTCCGGCATGGCCAGATAGTTAAAACGTTCGAATCGTAATCACAGGGTCACGGGATCAAATTTTTGTACCTCCAAACATGCTCGCCTTTTCGCCCTTGGGAGAGTTATAATGATACGATCAATCCCACTATTCTTTAGTAATAGTATAGCCCAACAGTGGGCGGTGGGTGGTGATGACTAGCTGCCTTCCCTCTACTCTTACACTGCTACATTAGGGATAGCTAGCATGGATACTTCTCGTATAGCTTGCATTAAATTAATAAAATCAACAAACAATATTTATGTCACTATTGTCAAATAAGCTATTCACTAAACAATATTACATCACATCAGTTCATGACGTCACTCAAACAAGAACATTTTATGCGCATAGCAACAGCGATATTTCACTTAGAAACAGAAAAGAAAGTTAAATATAAGGCCTTACAGTGAAAACAAGAATAATTATATCTATGGCTATTTTAAGTGAATTAATGTACATTTACATAAGTTTACCGCTTGCTTCAAGGTCTACAGTAGACCACGAAATTATACACGGTTCTACTGTTACAATAATCTGTTCAAAAGATGTTCATAATAAAGAAGGAAAACTGATAAATTGGTGCACACCTCTGAATAAAGTAGTGACAAGTAGGGAGAGAATACAAAGGAAAGATGGCGGCGAATTATTGTTGACTGATGTGCAATTTGAAAACGCGGGAATTTACACATATGGAAATGGTGAAGGTGCTAACAAACATAATGCTATAGGTAAATAAAATTATTTTATTTTAGGTCTTATTTTCGTTTATTAAACCTTATTAATTTAACACAAATAACATTTAAATCGAAATCACCCTTCTCGATATTGAATGTACTTCAGCCGTTACCTATGAATTTAATGTCACCCACAATGTGTATTGATTAAAAATGAATTCCCTCTATATTTACTGTCAGGAAATCATTTGAATTAACTGACAATATTGATTATTAATGTAACCATATGTTTGCGATATTTTTGTTTAAACTTATTGGAATGCGTTGGTCAGTTATACAAAATGTGATTTTTCTGTTTTAGCAGTTAACAATGTTAAAAGTAAATATGATGCTTTTCGTAAAATCAACCTCACGAATACAATGTTTTCTTTAAACTTTCTAAACCTAAGAATGTAAGATATCTCACTTATACAGACCATGTTCGATCTGTCTTTAGATTGTATAATATGGTTCCAGATTGTTAATGCAATTGCCGTACGACTCTTATTTTCTGAATTAGCTCTACACTAATATTTACGAATACAAATTAGATATTTTTAACACAAATGTTTGTTATTTTAATACTATAAAGAATTGATGGAGAGTTATAAGTCAATGAAACCAAATATTATTCTTAAAATCAGATATGTTTGCAGATATTTATCCCACATTTTTATTAATTTGTTCATTGCGGATTTTAAATTAGTGGTATGCAAAAATCGAATTTTACATCTAACATATTCTTTAATCTTAGAACCCATTTGTAGGGTTTGACAATAGTTACGGAATTATTTTTATACATTATAAAATATGTATAGCATGGGTATTAAATATTTAGGTTTGTGAAGCAAAGAAGATATTCCTATAATAAAAGAGTTGAACAACCACTTCAAGCGAAGATATCCTTTGGGCTTATTCCTTTCTAAATGATTTTACACTTCTTATGATTTAGTGATTCTTATGATTTTAACCAGTAGTTAAAAGGGATTTAAATTGAAACTTTTAATTGTAATCTCATTTGTTAAAACAACACATTATCGACCATATTATTACTGACGAGGCCTCTTGTTATCACTAGAGATCGTAAAGACAGCAATATTCGTAATGATGTTTATAAACACAAACGACAGTAAGGAGTGTAGCTTAGTGGTAAAGCGTTCGCTCTGCACGTGAAAGGTTCTGAATACGATCCCCGACACCTCTACGTGTACATTTTTAAGGCCCGGCATGGCCAGGTTGATTAAGGCGTGCGTAATCTGAGGGTCGCGGGTTCACATCCCCGTCGCGCTAAACAAGCTCACCCTTTCAGCTGTGGGGGCTTTACAATGTGACGGCCAATCCCACTATTCGTTGGTAAAAGAGTAGCCCAAGAGTTGGCGGTGGGTGGTGAGGACTAACTGCCTGACCTCTAGTCTTACGCTGCAAAATTAGGGACGGCTAGCGCAGATAACCGTCGAGTAGCTTTGCGCGAAATTCAAAAACAAAAACAAATAATAGTACATAAAGCTCCGTCAGAGAAACAGGGAAAAAAGCACCCACATAAACGAGCACAATCATCAACCTTGTGTAATTGAATATAAATACGACTCTGGTCACAACATCCCCTTTCATTCATTTTACATTACATTTACAAGACGTAAAATCCCTCTATAAACAAATAAGCTGGTTCTTTACTACATCTGTTCATGAATGGTGTTTCAACTCATTTATTATAGGCAGCTTAAACTTTTATATTTCAAATGCAGCTCTCAAACCCTAACTCGTTCATTGTAAATAATAATTTTTGTTTTTACTCTTTTTTTTTTTTTTCGTACAAATCCTTCAAAACTTTCTTAAAAGTTAAATTTGCTTTGGTTCAGACTGGAGAATATTGTGTACATTTAACTACCACAAACACCACAGGAATTAAATAATAATCTGATTAACATTTCTTTTTCTACAAGTTTCTCAGGTGACGTAAATATCACTTAATGGAATATTCAATAACAAGTGAAAGATACATTTATGTTAAAGCGATTCATTGGTGACTGTTGTTTATGGTAAATCATGTTATTTTTGCTGGTATTATTAAGACAAGGCTGATTTGGTGAGAATTAACATAATTCGTTATAATCCAAAGAAAGACTTCGAATACCCATCACATAAATATGTTGGCCCATTCCGTAGTCGGGGCGTTGTAAAGTGACAGATAACCCCAGTATTCATTGGTAAAAGAATAGCTAAAGAGTTTGCGGTGGGTGGTGATAACTAGCTGCCTTTCTTCTAATCTTACACTGCTAAATTAATTAGAGCCTAGGCAGATAGCCCTCTTGTAACTTTTCGCGAAATTCAACAGACAAATGTACGTAATATAAGTTAAATGCTTTTTCAATCGTTACAAAGTATATAAATTCATTTTAAAATATAAAAATTTGAAGACTTCCAATTTTGGATCAAAAGTGTTGAAGTAATATACTTTATTAGGAATTTACAGACAGTATAAAGTATTTCACTAATAGTTTCTTTCATCTCACAGTAATTAAAAACGTCATTCTAAAGAAAAAGAAAATAGTTTTTATGGCTTGAACGGTAATGTCGATTCATATCTGAAAACAATACGTTTTGTTTCATATCATGTAATTCTAATAAGATATGAACTATCACATTTTGATATGATAGGGTTAAACAACTTTAATAAAATTTCTTATTATTCCATCACTTTTATGTGGTTTCAGAATCTTTCACTGGTCTGTTTTATTAAATGATTAGGCCTGGCATGGCCAGGCGCGTAAGGGGTGCGACTCGTAATCCGAGGGTCGCGGGTTCGTGCCCGCGTCGCGCCAAACATGCTCGCCCTTTCAGCCATGGGGGCGTTATAATGTTACGGTCAATCCCACTATTCTTTGGTAAAAGTGATTAGTAGCCCAATAGTTTGCAGTGGGTAGTGATGACTAGCTGCCTTCCCTCTAGTCTTACACAGCTAAATTAGGGACAGCTAGCACAGATAGCCCTCGAGTAGCTTTATGCGAAATTCCCAAACAAAGAAAAAAAATTAAATTATTATTCGAATGTTATTAATTCACCTAAAAATAGAATTTATAATATGAAATATTCAATAAATGGAATATCCTCGACAACTGTATTTATCACATGATAAAATAAATTTCTGTCTTCAATAAACACCAGTTCTACCTTGTTGTCTTCACGCCCTACCAAAATTATTATATTCTGTTTTAACGGATTCTGGCACACGTGTTTGTTTTTTAATTTCGCACAAAGCTACACGATAGCTATCCGTCCCTAATTTAGCAGTGTAAGAAGAGAGAGAAGGCAGCCAGTCATCACCACCGACCTCCAACTCTTATTTTTTCTCTTTATTTATCCCACTTCAACGAGGGAGTATACACAGAAATACAACAATTAAAACACAAGTTAATAAATTATCATGTATCAATAACTCTACAGAGTATCATGCTGAAAATTACCACAAAGCAAATAAATTAGAAACAAAAAATATATAAAAGATGTAATTTTGAACAGCAGTTATTCAAATAATACAGTTTACGTATCAAAACAAGAAACCAATAGATCTGTTATTGGCAACAAAATTAAAAAGACAATGCAAATAAAGAAATTTCAACTTGTTTGCTAGACACTTTCAAATCATATACTGACACATTTTACCAGCGTAATATTCCTAAAAGATCCTGTATTTTCATAACTGACATTAGAATAAATAGTTTTACATTAAACTTTGCCAAATACAAATTTTACAAGAGAAATACCAAAGTAAATGAAACGTACCTCAAGGTTTAACATGATTGACAGAGATAAACTCTGTGATTCGTTTAATGAGTTGATTCAGTTACTAAGTATATAAAGAAATAAAACTTTGCTGTCAATATACCGTTTTGAAGAACGCGTTTTATTTTTCTCACGGATCTCGCACTGTGTAAAACTTTCTATTCCTATCGGCGACAGTAAATGAGCTAAAAAAGATTTAACTTTTTCTTGTTTTCTTCAGTGTGTGTTCCAGCAGAAAACCTCACTTGCCCTCGAGAATACCGAAGATATGCTGACAGGTGTTGTAAGTTTATATTACACACAATAAGGTTGATAGTTTCCATTAAACACAAAAAGATGAAAGACTTTAATATCACGTAGTTTTGATACAATAAATTTGTTTTTGACAATAAACTCGTTGTTAGGATTATAAAATTAACACTGGGGTAAATAAATGTTTAGCTATGTACTTTTAACGGTCTTAGATCCGTGTCATCCTGGTCACTATGACAACGGATTACAAACTCACGTGCCCAGGAAAGACTCATATGGCACATTTTGCTTCTGACGCCTTTATACCTTGTCCTGAAAACAAAATTACTGATGAAGAAGGAGCTGACAGTAAAGATCTTTGTACAAGTAATGGTTTTCTTTATTGTTTCTTTAAAAGTTAAAAAATGTTTATTTTTGTCAAAAATCATTGTTATAATGAGATACATCTTCAAACGTTTAATGTTTTTTATTGTATTAAACAGCTTTGGTTTTTACCGAAAAGCTTTTCCAGGAGGTGGGAACAGTTGTTGTAACGATTTAGTATGTTAATATTTTTTTGTCAAAACTTGTATTTACATAAAAACATACATATGACAAAGTGGTATTGTTTTGGTAAAATATTTGACAATTCCATTTATATATTTACTTTACCAGGAGGTGCTAATAGTGCCTTACAAACCTACTTGAGTGGGTGTTTTTTTGCACAGCTTCACATTAACATCATCCATTCTGTTGTATTGTGTCTAGTGCCTCACGAACCTAGTTAAGTGGGTGTATATTGACACAGCTTCTCATTATCATCAGCCCTTCTGGTTGTAGTTGTGTCTAGTGCCTCACGAACCAAGTTAAGTGGGTGTATATTGACACAGCTTCACATTATCATCAGCCCTCCTGGTTGTAGTGGTGTCTAGTGCCCTCACGAACCAAGTTAAGTGGGTGTATATTGACACAGCTTCACATTATCATCAGCCTCCTGTTGTAGTGGTGTCTAGTGCCTCACGAACCTAGTTAAGTGGGTGTATCTGACACAGCTTCACATTATCATCAGCCCTCCTGGTTGTAGTGGTGTCTAGTGCCTCACGAACCTAGTTAAGTGGGTGTATCTGACACAGCTTCACACTATCATCAGCCCTTCTGTTGTAGTAGTGTCTAGTGCCTCATGAACCTAGTTAAGTGGGTGTATATTGACACAGCTCACATTATCATCAGCCCTTCTGGTTGTAGTGGTGTCTAGTGCCTCACGAACCTAGTTAAGTGGGTGTATCTGACACAGCTTCACATTATCATCACCTCTTCTGGTTGTAGTTGTGTCTAGTGCCTCACGAACCTAGTTAAGTGGGTGTATATTGGACACAGCTTCACATATATCATCAGCCCTTCTGGTTGTACTAGTGTCTAGTGCCTCACGAACCTAGTTAAGTGGGTGTTTTTGGCACAACTTCACATTATCATCAGCCCTTCTGGTTGTAGTAGTGTCTAGTGCCTCACGAACCTAGTTAAGTGGGTGTATCTGACACAGCTTCACATTATCATCAGCCCTTTTGGTTGTAGTAGTGTCTAGTGCCTCACGAACCTAGTTAAGTGGGTGGCTCTGGCACAGCTTCACATTAACATCAGCCCTTCTGGTTGTAGTGGTGTCTAGTGCCTCACGAACCTAGTTAAGTGGGTGTATCTGACACAGCTTCCACATTATCATCACCTCTTCTGGTTGTAGTAGTGTCTATGCCAGCAGTAGCCACAGTTACTTATTTAATTTTATTTTCTACTTACCCTACCTATAGAACCTTAAACTAACTTCTCTACCTCAACTTCTTTCTTTATTTTAACCAACCTGTTGTCAGTTACTCCAAAAATATCCTCAAAGGCTTCACCAATCACGTAACGGTGAGGAGACAGGCCGAGTGGTTGGTTTAGCTTAGCTGTTGGAACTTCGACTGACAGTACGTGTTGTTACACGACTTATTTATTTTTAAGTTAGGATGTTGTGGTGAATGGAGCACACAGATACTAACTCGAGACTAACTGCCTCTCCTCTAGTCTTACACTGCTAAATTAGGCACGGGAAGCGCAGATAGCCCACCTTTAGCTTTGCGTGAAATTCAAACCAAACCACGTCGATAGAACAGCAGAATTAGTTATCATAAAATGGTTAATAAAGAGAAATTATTGTTAATCAAGAACTTGAAACCATTGATGTTAAATATAAGTACAGTTGGGATTTCAAAGGTATTGAAGATATACCGCTGATGTATTTTGAAGGTAGCTGATGGGGGAATAATCTTCCAAAACTGATATTTCTCAAATACAGTTGATGAACTTACTGACGGATTGGACTAGATATTTGTTTTTAGTATTTTAAACTAAGAGAGTAATTAAGAAAGATAAATTAAAAGCGGAAATACTAAATATTTTAAAATCCTGTATGGATATAGGTTGACGTACCATAGCGAGTTGAAGACAACTAATATACAATTTATAGATACATAACATTAAGTAGGACGCTGTCCCATGACTTTGTATTCAGTTATCGAATATCCAGTACATTAGCTCAGCTGGTAAACCACTTGACCATGGTACAGGGTATCCAGGGTTCGATACCAACCTTACCACTAAGTGATGTAGTGGTGAAGTTTGTAGAGCACCTGCATAACGTACGACAGATAATATGGCATAAAAATAAAATTACCACACCTAGAAGCTTTATTCCAATAAGAGGACGAGACTATTTTAGTAACACACGTACTGAAACACATAGAATCTTAAATTCATTTGAAAAATGAAACTTGAATAAAATTCTGTGCTTCTTCAGACAGAACAGTGTAAAAATAATACATATTGTGTCTTCTTCACAGAGAATTATTGAATAATCAAACCAGGAAGCTTTGTTTATTAATTTCTCACAAAGCTACTCGAGGGCTATCTGTGCTAGCCGTCCCGAATTTAGTAGTGTAAGACTAAAGGGTAGGTAGCTAATCATCACCACCCACCGCCAACTCTTGGGCTACTCTTTTACCAACGAATAGTAGGATTGACCGTCACATTATAACGCCCCCACGGCTGGGATGGCGTGCATGTTCAGCGCGACTCGGATGCGAACCCACGACCTTCAGATTACGAGTGCATGCCTGAACGCGCTTGGCCATGCGGGCCAACCAGAAAGCTACCGAAGGAATGAAAAGACGGCAATACATTACTTCTAATTATATATGCAAAAACGGCTCGTTTTGGTTGAGAAAATATTTTACATAGAAGAGCGAACAACGTTTCGACCTTCTTCGGTCATCGTCAGGTCCACAAAGAAAGAGGTAACTGACTGGAAGCTGACCACATGTTTGACAGTGGTTGTATAACTCACGAATAAAAAATTCACGAAATCATATACTGCTGTATACCATATATTCCAGACATCAGCAAACAAATAACCAACATTTGGCAGAAACTAGTCACAAAATATGACATTCCAGTTAATACTAAATTTATTCAAAAACCAGGCACAAAACTGAGGTCTATACTATGTAAGAACTACACTGACAAACACCACACCAACATTATTTATAAAATACAATGTGATAACTGCCACGACTTCTATATTGGAGAAACAAGTAGAAAATGGAAACCAGATTCAAAGAACATAAAAAGTCACCTTCACACGTTTTCGAACACTGCAAGTCAAATAAATACAACATAACCATAGAAAACACTCAAATACTAAACAAAGAAACAAACATAAATAAACGCAAAATTAAAGAAGCCTTACTTATACAACAACTTAACCCCAAAATAAACTAAATATAAAGGAACGCCTTTATACCTATATTAATATAATAAAATAAATAAAATTATATATTCAAACATCTAACACCGCCCTCTACATTCCGACACAACCCCTTCCAGACATGTGGTCAGCTTCCGGTCAGTTACCTCTTTCTTTGTGAACCTCTTGTTCGCTCTTCTATGTAAAATATTTTCTCAACCAAAACGAGCCGTTTTTTCATATATATTTCTCTACAAGTGGGTTTTCTCGACATCACTGACTGTTACTTCTAATTGTACTACAGTTAGTCAGCTACAGAAATGATACACGTAAAGCAATGTTTCTAGTATTGTATTTTTATATTGTACTGATTTCTGATTTGAGTCAAAATGAAGATATGGTGAATAATGAACAATTTTTAATTTATACTATTTGACTAATAGAGAAATAGAAACCGCTATAAATAAAGAGAGCCAGTAAAATCATAACAAACAAATTTTATCATAAACTACAGTAGTGTTTCATAAAATGAATCACAACAAAACCGTATAGAATGTGACGACGAAAAACAACTTAAATAGTAAATATTCAGTTCAGTTAAAACACTTTAAACCCTTTGTTCTTCATTACTAAGACTATACATATATAAAAATATGTAAAAATAAAAGCAGTCCAAAACGACTCATTTAAAAATATAAGGTGAAAGAAGAATTATCAGCCTATAACAGATAAATATATTTATATGTAACATGTAGATACTAAATACTTTCTACATTATACACTCGGTCACCTCTAGCGGTACAGCTACGAATTTATAACGCTAGAAACCGAGTTTCGATACCCATGGTCCCCATGTAATTTTGTGTTTAATTCCAAACAAACAGTTGGTGTTTTTAAGTAGCCATCACCTATATTATATATGAAGAGAAGTAGTAAATAAATCAAAACACATCGTAGAATAATTACTTTAAATACATGAAGAAATATTTATAGTGACATTTTAGTCTTACATGTTTTATTTGAAAGACTGCACTTGTACTTGTAAAATGTTATACTCACGTAGTGGAGGTTGTGTCTTGTATATAGTTTTACTTTACTATACATACATAATGTCGTTACACGGCAGCTATTAATGTTCACTATATTCAAGATCACTAGTAAGATTGGCTATATTGAGATTCTCTTCAGACTCAGTTTGTTACTATTGTGTTCCAGACATTAAATATCACGTTGTTCAGTCACCTTGATAATGTAAAACTTGTCCAGAGTGACTATCACTACCAATATGTTTATTTATTTGTGGATGTTCAGCCGTCCCTAATTTTGAAGTTAATACACAACAAATGAGGCAGCTTGTTAACATCATCCTTCATGAACTCTTGGACTACTCTTTACCATGGAATATAAAGATAAAAAGTCATAATATAATGCTTAGGGACAACATGGGACTTGTGCAAAGCACCAAATAAATATAAATTAAACTATTTAAAAAGTAGCTTTTGTCAGATAAATATTTATTTTGAAGATAAACATATGTATATATACACTTTTTGTAAATGTAACCAAGGAAACCGGAACTAGATCGTTCTTGTTCATTTCAGTCAGAATTAATTATATTAAATACCAATAATAATGTTGACGTAATAGATAAAAATCAAGGATGAGATGGACAAAGTGAATTATAAAGAAAACCAGCAACTCTGAGTGAGGAAATAACCATTGTAAGTACTTGAGGAAGACAGAAAAAACGAAGAGGTTGTTTTCTAGACTGACTCAAGTTAATCGTTATTAAAGAGTTTGAATATTGACCTAGTGACTGGTATAGTAGAGGAAGTTGTTTGACTGACATTAGAAAGTGAACAACTGTCAGACATTTATCCTATCACAAAGTCACTGAAAGAAACCCAACAGAAATGCAGTTTACTCCATGGGAAGAAGTCAAGAAATCAGAGAAATGCCCTGCAAGAATGTTCTTTTCAAACGTGAATATGCCCAGCATGGCCAGATGGCAAGGGCGGTCGACTCGTAATAGGGGGGTTGCGGGTTCGAGTCTCCGTCGAACCAAATATGGTTGTCCTTTCAGCCGTGAGAGCGTTATAATGTGATGGTCAATCCCACTATTTATTGGTAAAAGAGTAGCCCAATAGTTGGCGCGGTGGGTGGTGATGACTAGCTGCCTTCCTTCTAGTTTTACACTGCTAAATTAGGGACAGCTAGTGTAGATATCCATCGAGTAGCTTTGTGCGAAATTCAAAACAAACCAAACCACGTCAATTTAACATTAACACGCACTGTGCCTGCAACTGTATTTTTCCATATTCAGATATGAAGAAACGAGAGAACAACTTCAGTAATGTTTTAACATTTAACGCTTAAAACGAAAACAACAATTAATTGACATATTTTTTGTTTAATGAATTATTTTATTTCACTTTCCCTTACTGGCTTCACACATTACTGGGAAATATAGAAAAACTTCAGGCTCTTTGCATGAGAGCGTATGTGTGTGTTTTCTTATAGCAAAGCCACATCGGGCTATCTGCAGAGCCCGCCGAGGGGAATCGAGCCCCTGATTGCATGAGGGAAATTTACATAATTTCAATGTACAATATTATTGTAGATTATTGGTTTATATAGACTTGAGTTACAGAAACACATGTAAAACACTGAGCGACATATTCTAATTTATTGTGGTTTCAAAGTAAAATGTTATGTTTGGTTAAGTAAAGCGTAATGAAAACTGAATCGTGTTCTGTTAGGAACTTGGTATCATTCTTCTTTTATAGATGATATTCTAGTTTATGGTTGTTTAGAACCAAATTCAAATTGGTTAACGTTGACAGTGTTTTAATATCTTAACAAAACATATTTAGCATTCTTTCAAATTGTATACGAAACATTTCTATCAAACCATCTAACAAATATTATGTAAAACCTAATTATATGTCACAGAGGACAAAGAAACTTCCTTCTGTCAAGAACAAATAAACAAACAAAAATTGAAAAATGTTTGTTTGTTTTGGAATTTCGCACAAAGCTACTCGAGGGCTATCTGTGCTAGCCGTCCCTAATTTTGCAGTGTAAGACTAGAGGGAAGGCAGCTAGTCATCACCACCCACCGCCAACTCTTGGGCTACTCTTTTACCAACGAATAGTGGGATTGACCGTCACATTATACACCCCCACGGCTGGGAGGGCGAGCATGTTTAGCGCGACGCGGGCGCGAACCTGCGACCCTCGGATTACGAGTGCACGCCTTAACGCGCTCGGCCATGCCAGGCCTTAATGAAAAATGTCACAAGGATTTGTGGAGGAAACTGGAAGGGATGTTTCATTTTACAATATTTCATTTAAAGGTGAGGACAGAAGTTTAGTTAAAATAATTTATTTGTTATTCATTGAATTTGAATGTTATATGAGCAAAACAAATGGCTTTTTATGGTTTTGCAAAAGGGATTTATTTACACATAACATTTGAAATTAAAATATATTAATCAGTTTTACATTTCGCAAAATTGTAAAAATGAGATTTAATAGTTTAAAATAACGACAACTCTCTTAAACATGGACTTCATTTTAAAATAAAATTTATGAGTAGGAATTTAATTCGTTGTTTTAGGGCCAATCTAACTTTTCTATTGCTAGAGGTCTTGTACTTTCCCAAAAATGTTTATTCAATTGTAAAATAAAAGTTTATTTAGTACTTGTAGAAGAAAGTTCGTTAATTCTAAACTTGTTTTATAGACACATAATACACCCACCGGTTGGGAACCCCTGGTATAAAACAAATCTACAGACGACAAATAAACGTTGTCACATGAAAAAAAACTTGTTGCTGTTAGATTTACACCAACAAATCATCATTTCTGTGATCACGAGAAACAAACTTTTATTTATATTCTATATACAACTTGTTAACTAGATTTAAATGATAAATTTTCGTTTTCATTACTCAACTAAGAATATCTTCTGATTTTTCCCGGTTTTCCCTCACTTATCAGTTTTATTTTTCTGTTATTTTACTTTCCGTTTGCTTACGTCATTTCATTACAACAATTTAGTCAAGAGTATTGTTGCATTTCCAACCAATGTGAAGAAAGACAACAATAAAATGGAACCACAATATTGCTGAATATTTGTACATAGTAACTATAGAGACGAGACATTAAATAAAGCGGCCGAACTTTGAGAAGAAAGAACAAAATGTCACATCAGAAAATTACTCACCTTGCATTTCACGCGTATTTCAACTACTGCAATATGTAGGTATAAAGTTTTGTATACATATTTTAATTGTATATATTTAAATAAGGTCATTTTGTGAAAATGAATTAAGTTCTTCAAATGAGAAACAAAAGTCAGACAACTAGTAAGAAATATTTACTTCATTCTGCAACCTGTGAGAGTCTAGTCAGGTACTGTTAGCGAACATTGTACTGTGTTAAGAAGCGTCGAACTAAAAAAGGGACTATTTTCTAAGTGAAAAATGTTCTTTTTTACGGCAATTAATGGAGAGGAAAACTGTTCTGATTGTGATAACACAAATACTATTTTTGATATATTAAGTATGGTACCGTTTATTTAAAAATCAGTAGATTTTTTAACTACATTCATTAAAAGCATATTTATAAATTACATCAATAAAGATATAATAAAACCTTCAGATTTAGTTCTAGTGAAAGTCAAGTTCTTGATACAAGGACAGTACTTTAAAATTCTGTTCTTTAATAATCAAATGTTTGTCGTACGTATTGTAGTTATTTTTATAATTATCTGAATTTAGAATACCAAAGTAGGATTTTCTATAGATTATTGTTTATGGTGCCAATAAATAGGTTTTGTTTTGGAATTTCGCACAAAACTACTCGAGGGCTATCTGTGTTAACCGTCCCTGATTTAGCAGTGTAAGACTAGAGGGAAGGCAGCTGGTCATCACCACCCGCCGCCAACTCTTGGGCTACTCTTTTACTAACGAATAGTGGAATTGACCGTCACATTATAACGCCCCCACGGCTCGGAGGGCGAGCATGTTTGGCGCGAACCCGCGACCCTCAGATTACGAAGCGCACGTCTTAACGCGCTAGGCCATGCCGGGCCCGAAAAATTGGAAGTGACACAATGTATTTATTATTTCAGACACACAGATACAAATGTGCACTCCATGTCCTTAAAATAACAGTAAGATCAGAATATATCACCAAATTAATTCTTGATACTGGATTTACCAAAAATATATATCTTCAACATTACACTGCTGGCCAAAATCTTAAGGCCAATGAATATAAAAACAAAATATGCATTTTATGTCGTAAGACTCAACCACTTATTTGAGTAGAGCTTCGAAACATGTAAATAAGAAAAGGGAAAATAAAATTAAAAAAAACTTTTTCAGCATTTAATAGAGAAAATGTGAACACTATGAAATTATCCTAAATACTGGCTGGTCAAAAGTTTAAGACCATACCAAAAAGAAGTCCAAAACAGGGTAGGAAATGACTAACAAGAGGTAACACCAGTGAGTTGCCTGGTCGTCATTACAAATACCTTCAAACATTTGCTTTTAATACCTAGTGGTTGAATTAATTAAATACAGAAGTAGTCACCAATAGCTATTTTAGTGATTAAAACAAGCCCACTTAACTCTATAAACAATGGAAAACTGTTATATGCAGTACCATGTACGGAAACGTCTTAAACCACGAGAAGGTCATTTTAGCAAACCCATACCAAATAGAAAGGCCGAATTTATACCGTGAAATACCCTTTAGGCAGACGGTAATTTTCACTTGTGGCACGTGACTGTGCGATTAGGAATCTGGAATCATTATATATGCAAAAACGGCTGGTTTGAGTTGAGAAAATATTGTACATAGAAGAGCGAACAACGTTTCGACCTTCTTCGGTCATCGTCAGGTTTACAAAGAAAGAGTAACTTCCAGTAACTGACCGGAAGCTGAACACATGTTTGGAAGGGGTTGTGTAACCGAGTGTGGGAATGTAGATGGCGATGTTAGATGTTTGAACATGTAATTTTATTTATTTTATTATATTAATATCGGTATAAAGGCGTTCCTTTATATTGGTTTATTTTGGGTTTAAGTTGTTGTATAAGTAAGGCTTCTTTAATTTTGCGTTTGTTTATGTTTGTTTCTTTATTTAGTATTTGAGTGTTTTCTATGTTTATGTTCTGTTTATTTGACTCGCAGTGTTCAAAAATGTGTGAAGGTGACTTTTATGTTCTTTGAATCTGGTTTCCATTGTTCTACTTATTTCTCCAATATAGAAGTCGTGGCAGTTATCACATTGCATTTTATAAAAATTGTTGGTGTGGTGTTTGTCAGTGTAGTTTCTACATGGTATGGACTTCAGTTTTGTGCCTGGTTTTTGAAAAAAAATTGGTATTAACTGGAATGTCACATTTTGTTACTAGTTTTACCAAATGTTGGTTTTTTATCTGCTGGTATCGGGAATATATGGTTTCGTGATTTTTTGATTCCTTAGATATATTTACTCTTGTTGGTTGATTTTGCTTTCTGTCTAGGTGTGCGTATAATGTTTTCTTCGGTTTGTGGAGGAAACTTATTGACGTTGGTGAAGTATTGTTTTATTTTGTCTAATTCAACGAAAATTTTGTCCAGTGAGCATAGTTTTATGGCTGTGTTTATTTGGTTTTTTAGTGTGTTGAGTTTTTGTTTAGTTTCATGTGTCGAGTCCCAAGGAATGTATAGTCCAGTATGGGTGATTTTTCGGTGGATTTCTGTTTTGAATTGTGTATCAGTTTTTGTAATTTTAAGATTAGGAAATAATATTTGATAGCTTTCGTTCTGTTCACATGTGAAGTTAATGTTGGGATGTATAGAGTTAATCCGATTGAAAAAAATAAGTATGTCTTCTGTAGACTTGAATCCCGCAACCGTGTCATCTACATATCTGTACCAGTATAGTGGTGGATGAAATGGTGTGTTAATTGCTTATGTTTCAACTTGCGTCATAAAAATATTGGCTAGAACACGTGATACTGGGTTGCCCAGTTGTTTGTATATAGCTCTGGTTGTTGAACATGAATTTTGTCTTTTTCGTGGTGAATTATATGAGGGTTGCTAATTGTTTGCAGGGAATGCCTACAGTTGGATTAGCGTCTCGAATATCGAGTTCTAAAACTATCTTGCAGGCTTCAGTGGTTGGAACTTCTGTAAAGAGGGATATAACATCAAAACTGGCCATTAAGGCTTTATGATTAAGTTGATTTAGATAAGACTTGAAATTAAAAGTCTTTGATGAATGAGCTGGCTGATGTTACATATTTGGAGAATGCCCATGCTATGTATTTATCAACTGGGTTTTCTGAAATTCATTGTTTCTGCCTTCTACACAAAGATGGACTGGTCATTCATGAAAAGAGATTAAACGATCTTCACAGAAGTCTAAAAAGGTCTATTTCATAATTATAACTTTAATATATTTGTGCTTCTTCATCAATGTTAGTTTCTTTTGTTACTAAAGATTGTTACATGCAAAGTAAAAGTTGCTTTGCAGATATAAGTTTTTATCATAGAAATAAAGACAACAAGTACGACACAATGATCATCTTTCTTTGTTGAATTTCATTGTGAGCACTTATACTTATAACGAAAACTGAGAGTATACACGATGCCGGAGACATTCACAAGATTTATAGGTACAGACTTCTCGATGTCCTCATGGAAAGTAGTTTTACGTGAATCATTTATGAACCTTCTTTTAACACTTAGTGACTCAATAAAATGATTAAAAAAGTAATCAGGAAAAGTTATTTAATGATTGAAAAAATAAAACATGACTGTTTAACTCTATAAACAAAGGAAAACTGCTTTGTGCAATACGATGCATATAAGCGTCATAAACCACGAGAAGGTCTTCTTCCCTATTTTAGCTAACCTATATCAAATAGAAAGGCCAAACTTACACCCTGAAATGCCTTCGAGGCAGACTGTAATTTTGATTTGGGGCACTTAACTGTACAATTAGGTGTCGAGAATGCATTGTTTTCTTTCTAGAAAAAGCTGGACAGGCCAAAGCTGAAAGGAGCTTGATCGATGTTCACAGGGGTCCTAAACACTCGCTTCCATAACTACAGGTTAAATATATTTATCTTTTTTCATCATTTTTAATTTCTTTTGTAACTCAAGAGTCTTACATGCAAAGTGAAAGTTGCTTTGCAGATATATGTTTTTATCACAGAAATGAAGACAACAGGAACTACGCAATGATCATCTCTCTTTGTTGCATTTAAATGTGAGCACTGATACAACGTATACTGAGAGTATTCAAGAAGCCGGAGACATTCACAAGATTTATAGGTACAGACTTCTCAATGTCTTCATGGTAAGTAGTTCTTCTTGAATCATTTATGATCCTTCTTTTAATACTTAGTGACTCAATTTAATGAATAAGGAAGTAATCACATTAAGTTATTTAATGATTGAAAAATAGTTTCTTTTGTTACTCGAAAATGTTACACTCATAGTCAAAGTTTTTTCCAAATGTAATTTTTTTCACTGAAATAAACTTAACAGGTACGACACACTTATCATCTTTCTTTGTGAATTTGAGTGTGAGCATTAATACTTATAACGTGCACTGAGAGTATTGAAGATTCCAGGGACATACAAAAGACACTTCGATACAGCCCTTTTGATGTCCTGACGGTAAGTCGTTTAAAGGTCAATTTCTCATGAACCTTCTTTTAATACCTAGAGACTCTATTAAAGAAATAAGGATGTAGTCACGAAAAGTTATTTAATGATTGAAAAAAACATAACTTTTTAATTCTTACAACAATGGGAAACTGCTATGTGCAATACGATGCATGGAAGCGTCAAAAACCACAAGAAGGTCTTTTTCCCTATTTTAGCTAACCTGTATCATATAGAAAGGCTTAACTTACACCCTGAAATGCCCTCGAAGAAGACTGTAATTTTGACTTGGGGCTCTTTACTGCACAATTAGGTTTCGACAATTTATTGTTTCTGCTTTCTAGACAAAGCTCGAACTGATCAAAGCTGAAAGGGGCTTGATCGATGTTCACAGATATCCACACACTCTTCCAAAGCGATAGATTTAAATATTTCTGCCTATCCATCATTGTTAGTTTCTTTTGTTACTCGAAAATGTTACACTCATAGTCAAAGTTTTTTCCAGGTGTAATTTTTTTCACTGAAATAAACTTAACAGGTACGACACACTTATCATCTTTCTTTGTGAATTTGAGTGTGAGCATTGATACTTATAACGTGCACTGAGAGTATTGAAGATTACAGGGACATACACAACAAGACCCATCGATACAGCCCTTTTGATGTCCTGACGGTAAGTCGTTTAAAGGTGAATTTCTCATGAACCTTCTTTTAATACCTAGAGACTCTTATTAAAGAAATAAGAATGTGGTCACGAAAAGTTATTTAATGATTGAGAAAATAAAACATGACTTTTTAATTCTATGAAGAAGGGAAAACTGCTTTGTGCAGTACGATGTATCGAAGCGTCATAAAGCACGAGAAGGTCTTCTTCCCAATTTTAGCTAACCTATATCGAATAGAAAGGCCAAACTTACACCCTGAAATGCCCACGAGGCAGACTGTAATCAGGAAGTAATCACATTAAGTTATTTAATGATTGAAAAAACATGACTTTTTAATTCTTACAACAATGGAAAACTGTTTTGTGCAATACGATTAATAGAAGCGTCGTAAACCAGGAGAAGGTCTTCTTCCCTATTTTAGCTAACCTATATAAAATAGAAAGGCCAACATACACCCTAAACAGCCCTCGAGGCATTCTGTAATTTTTAATTGAAACTCTTAACTGCACATTTAGGTTTCGACAATTTATTGTTTCTGCTTTCTAGACACAGCTGGAACTGGACAAAGCTGAAAGTAGCTTGATCAATGTTCACAGATATCCACATATTCTTCCAAAACGATAGATTTAATATATTTCTGCCTTTTCATCATTGTTAGTTTCTTTTGTTACTCGAAAATGTTACACTCATAGTCAAAATTTTTTCCAGGTGTAATTTTTTTCACTGAAATAAACTTAACAGGTACGACACACTTATCATCTTTCTTTGTGAATTTGAGTGTGAGCATTAATACTTATAACGTGCACTGAGAGTATTGAAGATTCCAGGGACATACAAAAGATACTTCGATACAGCCCTTTTGATGTCCTGACGGAAAGTCGTTTAAAGGTCAATTTCTCATGAACCTTCTTTTAATACCTAGAGACTCTATTAAAGAAATAAGGATGTAGTCACGATAAGTTATTTAATGTTTGAAAAAAAAATAACTTTTTAATTCTTACAACAATGGGAAACTGCATTGTGCAATACGATGCATGGAAGCGTCATAAACCACAAGAAGGTCTTCTTTCCTATTTTAGCTAACCTATATCATATAGAAAGGCCACACTTACACCCTGAAATGCCCTCGAAGCACACTGTAATTTTGACTTGGGGCTCTTTACTGCACATTTAGGTTTCGACAATTTATTGTTTCTGCTTTCTAGACAAAGCTGGAACTGGTCAAAGCTGAAAGGGGCTTGATCGATGTTCACAGATATCCACACACTCTTCCAAAGCGATAGATTTAAATATTTCTGCCTATCCATCATTGTTAGTTTCTTTTGTTACTCGAAAATGTCATATTCATAGTGAAATTGTTTCCAGGTGTAATTTTTTTCAGTGAAATAAACTCAACAAGTACGACACACTTATCATATTTCTTTGTGAATTTGAGTGTGAGCATTAATACTTATAACGTGCACTGAGAGTATTGAAGATTCCAGGGACATACACAAGACCCTTCGATACAGCCCTTTTGATGTCCTGACGGTAAGTCGTTTAAAGGTCAATTTCTCATGAACCTTCTTTTAATACCTAGAGACTCTTATTAAAGAGATAAGGATGTAGTCACGAAAAGTTATTTATTGATTGAGAAAATAGAACATGACTTTTTAATTTTATGAAGAAGGGAAAACTGCTTTGTGCACTACGATGTATCGAAGCGTCATAAACCACGAGCAGGTTTTTTTCCCAATCTTAGCTAACCTATATCGAATAGATAGGCCAAACTTACACCCTTAAATGCCCTCGAGGCAGACTGTAATTTTGACTTGGGAACTTAACTGTGCAATTTGGTGTCGGGAATGCATTGTTTTCTTTCTAGACAATGCTGGATAGGTCAAAGCTGAAAAAAGCTTGATCGATGTTCACAGGTGTCCTAGATACTCGCTTTTATAACTAGAGGTGAAATATATTTATCTTTTTTTCATCATTTTTAATTTCTTTTGTAACTCAAGAGTCTTACATGCAAAGTGAAAGTAGCTTTGCAGATACAAGCTTTTATCACAGAAATGAAGACAACAGGAACTACACAATGATCATCTCTCTTTGTTGCATTTAAATGTGAGCACTGATACAACGTATACTGAGAGTATTCAAGATGCCGGAGACATTCACAAGATTTGTAGGTGCAGACTTCTCCATGTCCTCATGGTAAGTAGTTTTACGTGAATCATTTATGAACCTTCTTTTAATACTTAGTGATTCAATTTAATGAATAAGGAAGTAATCACATTAAGTTATTTAATGATTGAAAAAACATGACTTTTTAATTCTTACAACAATGGAAAACTGCTTTGTGCAATACGATTAATGTAAGCGTCATAAACCAGGAGAAGGTCTTCTTCCCTATTTTAGGTAACCTATATAAAATAGAAAAGCCAACATACACCCTAAACAGCCCTCGAGGCAGACTGTAATTTTTAATTGGAGCTCTTAACTGCACATTTAGGTTTCGACAATTTATTGTTTCTGCTTTCTAGACACAGCTTGAACTGGAGAAAGCTGAAAGGGGCTTGATCGATATTCACAAATATCCACATATTCTTCCAAAACGATAGATTTAATATATTTCTGCCATTTCATCATTGTTAGTTTCTTTTGTTACTCGCAAATGTTACACTCATCTTCAAAGTTTTTTCCAGGTGTAATTTTTTTCACTGAAATAAACTCAACAGGTACGAAACAATTACCATATTTCTTTGTGAATTTGAGTGTGAGCATTAATACTTATAACGTGCACTGAGAGTATTGAAGATTCCAGGGACATACACAAGACCCATCGATACAGCCCTTTTGATGTCGTGACGGTAAGTCGTTTAAAGGTCAATTTCTCATGAACCTTCTTTTAATACCTAGAGAGAAATAAGGATGTAGTAACGAAAAGTTATTTAATGTTTGAAAAAAAACATAACTTTTTAATTCTTACAACAATGGGAAACTGCTTTGTGCAATACGATGCATGGAAGCGTCATAAACCACAAGAAGGTCTTCTTCCCTATTTTAGCTAACCTATATAAAATAGAAAGGCCAACATACACCCTAAACAGCCCTCGAGGCAGACTGTAATTTTTAATTGGAGCTCTTAACTGCACATTTAGGTTTCGACAATTTATTGTTTCTGCTTTCTAGACACAGCTGGAACTGGACAAAGCTGAAAGGGGCTTGATCGATGTTTACAGATATCCACATATTCTTCCAAAACGATAGATTAAATATATTTCTGCCTTTTCATCATTGTTAGTTTCTTTTGTTACTCGAAAATGTTACACTCATAGTCAAAGTTTTTTCCAGGTGTAATTTTTTTCACTGAAATAAACTTAACAGGTACAACACACTTATCATCCTTCTTTGTGAATTTGAGTGTGAGCATTGATACTTATAACGTGCACTGAGAGAATTGAAGATTACAGGGACATACACAAGACCCATCGATACAGCCCTTTTGATGTCGTGACGGTAAGTCGTTTAAAGGTCAATTTCTCATGAACCTTCTTTTAATACCTAGAGACTCTATTAAAGAAATAAGGATGTAGTCACGAAAAGTTATTTAATGTTTGAAAAAAAATAACTTTTTAATTCTTACAACAATGGGAAACTGCATTGTGCAATACGATGCATGGAAGCGTCATAAACCACAAGAAGGTCTTCTTTCCTATTTTAGCTAACCTATATCATATAGAAAGGCCACACTTACACCCTGAAATGCCCTCGAAGCACACTGTAATTTTGACTTGGGGCTCTTTACTGCACATTTAGGTTTCGACAATTTATTGTTTCTGCTTTGTAGACAAAGCTGAAAGGGGCTTGATCGATGTTCACAGATATCCACACACTCTTCCAAAGCGATAGATTTAAATATTTCTGCCTATCCATCATTGTTAGTTTCTTTTGTTACTCGAAAATGTCATATTCATAGTGAAATTGTTTCCAGGTGTAATTTTTTTCAGTGAAATAAACTCAACAAGTACGACACAATTATCATATTTCTTTGTGAATTTGAGTGTGAGCATTGATACTTATAACGTGCACTGAGAGTATTGAAGATTACAGGGACATACACACGACCCATCGATACAGCCCTTTTGATGTCCTGACGGTAAGTCGTTTATAGGTCAATTTCTCATGAACCTTCTTTTAATACCTAGAGACTCTTATTAAAGAAATAAGGATGTGGTAGCGAAAAGTTATTTAATGATTGAGAAAATAAAACATGACTTTTTAATTCTATAAAGAAGGGAAAACTGCTTTGTGCAGTACGATGTATCGAAGCGTCATAAACCACGAGAAGGTCTTCTTCCGAATTTTAGCTAACCTATATCGAATAGAAAGGCCAAACTTACACCCTGAAATGCCCACGAGGCATACTGTAATTTTGACTTGGGAACTTAACTGTGGAATTTGGTGTCGGGAATGCATTGTTTTCTTTTAAGACACAGCTGGATAGGTCAAAGCTGAAAGTAGCTTGATCGATGTTCACAGTTGTTTTAGACACTCGCTTTTATAACTACAGGTAAAATATATTTATCGTTTCTCATAATTTTTAATTTCTTTTGTAACTCAAGGGTCTAACATGCAAAGTGAAAGTTGCTTTGCAGATACAAGTTTTTATCACAGAAATGAAGACAACAAAAACTACACAATGATCATCTCTCTTTGTTGCATTTAAATGTGAGCACTGATATTTACAACGTATACTGAGAGTATTCAAGATGCCGGAGAAATTCACAAGATTTATTGGTACAGACTTCTTGATGTCCTCATGGTAAGTAGTTGCACGTGAATCATTTATGAACCTTCTTTAAATACTCAGTGACTCATTAAAATGAATAAGAAAGTTATCACAAAAAGTTATTTTATGTTTGAAAAAAAAACATGACTTTTCAATTTTTACAACAATGGGAAACTTCTTTGTGCAATACGATGCATGGAAGCGTCATAAACCACGAGAAGGTCTTCTTCCCTATTTTATCTAACCTATATCGAATAGAATGGCCAAACTTACACCCTGAAATGCCCTCGAGGCAGACTGTAATTTTGCCTTGGTAACTTAACTGTGCAATTTGGTGTCGGGAATGCATTGTTTTCTTTCTAGACAAAGCTGGATAGGTCAAAGCTGAAAGGAGCTTGATCGATTTTCACAGATATTCACACACTCTTCCAAAACGATTGATTTAATATATTTCTGCCTTTTCATCATTGTTAGTTTATTTTGTTACTCGAAAGTGTCATATTCATAGTGAAATTCTTTCCAGGTGTAATTTTTTTCAGAGAAATAAACTTAACAGGTACGACACACTTATCATTTTTCTTTGTGAATTTGAGTGTGAGCATTGATACTTATAACGTGCACTGAGAGAATTGAAGATTACAGGGACATACACAAGACCCATCGATACAGCCCTTTTGATGTCGTGACGGTAAGTCGTTTAAAGGTCAATTTCTCATGAACCTTCTTTTAATACCTAGAGACTCTATTAAAGAAATAAGGATGTAATCACGAAAAGTTATTTAATGTTTGAAAAAAAAATAACTTTTTAATTCTTACAACAATGGGAAACTGCATTGTGCAATACGATGCATGGAAGCGTCATAAACCACAAGAAGGTCTTCTTTCCTATTTTAGCTAACCTATATCATATAGAAAGGCCACACTTACACCCTGAAATGCCCTCGAAGCACACTGTAATTTTGACTTGGGGCTCTTTACTGCACATTTAGGTTTCGACAATTTATTGTTTCTGCTTTCTAGACAAAGCTGGAACTGGTCAAAGCTGAAAGGGGCTTGATCGATGTTCACAGATATCCACACACTCTTCCAAAGCGATAGATTTAAATATTTCTGCCTATCCATCATTGTTAGTTTCTTTTGTTACTCGAAAATGTCATATTCATAGTGAAATTTTTTCCAGGTGTAATTTTTTTCAGTGAAATAAACTCAACAAGTACGACACAATTATCATATTTCTTTGTGAATTTGAGTGTGAGCATTAATACTTATAACGTGCACTGAGAGTATTGAAGATTCCAGGGACATACACAAGACCCTTCGATACAGCCTTTTTGATGTCCTGACGGTAAGTCGTTTAAAGGTCAATTTCTCATGAACCTTCTTTTAATACCTAGAGACTCTTATTAAAGAGATAAGGTTGTAGTCAGGAAAAGTTATTTAATGATTGAGAAAATAAAACATGACTTTTTAATTCTATGAAGAAGGGAAAACTGCTTTGTGCACTACGATGTATCGAAGCGTCATAAACCACGAGCAGGTCTTTTTCCCAATCTTAGCTAACCTATATCGAATAGATAGGCCAAACTTACACCCTTAAATGCCCTCGAGGCAGACTGTAATTTTGACTTGGGAACTTAACTGTGCAATTTGGTGTCGGGAATGCATTGTTTTCTTTCTAGACAAAGCTGGATAGGTCAAAGCTGAAAGGAGCTTGATCGATGTTCACAGGTGTCCTAGATACTCGCTTTTATAACTACAGGTTAAATATATTTATCTTTTTTTCATCATTTTTAATTTCTTTTGTAACTCAAGAGTCTTACATGCAAAGTGAAAGTAGCTTTGCAGATACAAGTTTTTATCACAGAAATGAAGACAACAGGAACTACACAATGATCATCTCTCTTTGTTGCCTTTAAATGTGAGCACTGATACAACGTATACTGAGAGTATTGAAGATGCCGGAGACATTCACAAGATTTGTAGGTGCAGACTTATCCATGTCCTCATGGTAAGTAGTTTTACGTGAATCATTTATGAACCTTCTTTTAATACGTAGTGATTCAATTTAATGAATAAGGAAGTAATCACATTAAGTTATTTAATGATTGAAAAAACATGACTTTTTAATTCTTACAACAATGGAAAACTGCTTTGTGCAATACGATTAATGGAAGCGTCATAAACCAGGAGAAGGTCTTCTTCCCAATTTTAGCTAACGTATATAAAATAGAGAGGCCAACATACACCCTAAACAGCCCTCGAGGCAGACTGTAATTTTTAATTGGAGCTCTTAACTGCACATTTAGGTTTCGACAATTTATTGTTTCTGCTTTCTAGACACAGCTGGAACTGGACAAAGCTGAAAGGGGCTTGATCGATATTCACAGATATCCACATATTCTTCCAAAACGATAGATTTAATATATTTCTGCCTTTTAATCATTGTTAGTTTCTTTTGTTACTCGAAAATGTTACACTCATACTCAAAGTTTTTTCCAGGTGTAATTTTTCTCACTGAAATAAACTCAAAAGGTACGACACAATTATCATATTTCTTTGTGAATTTGAGTGTGAGCATTAATACTTTTAACGTGCACTGAGAGTATTGAAGATTCCAAGGACATACACAAGACCCATCGATACAGCCCTTTTGATGTCGTGACGGTAAGTCGTTTAAAGGTCAATTTCTCATGAACCTTCTTTTAATACCTAGAGACTCTATTAAAGAAATAAGGATGTAGTAACGAAAAGTTATTTAATGTTTGAAAAAAAACATAACTTTTTAATTCTTACAACAATGGGAAACTGCTTTGTGCAATACGATGCATGGAAGCGTCATAAACCACAAGAAGGTCTTCTTCCCTATTTTAGCTAACTTATATAAAATAGAAAGGCCAACATACACCCTAAACAGCCCTCGAGGCAGACTGTAATTTTTAATTGGAGCTCTTAACTGCTTATTTAGGTTTCGACAATTTATTGTTTCTGCTTTCTAGACAAAGCTGGAACTGGTCAAAGCTGAAAGGGGCTTGATCGATGTTCACAGATATCCACACACTTTTCCAAAGCGATAGATTTAATATATTTCTGCCTTTCCATCATTGTTAGTTTCTTTTGTTACTCGAAAATGTCATATTCATAGTGAAATTTTTTCCATGTGTAATTTTTTTCAGTGAAATAAACTGAACAGGTACGACACAATTATCATATTTCTTTGTGAATTTGAGTGTGAGCATTGATACTTATAACGTGCACTGAGAGTATTGAAGATTACAGGGACATAAACAAGACCCATCGATACAGCCCTTTTGATGTCGTGACGGTAAGTCGTTTAAAGGTTAATTTTTCATGAACCTTCTTTTAATACCTAGAGACTCTATTAAAGAAATAAGGATGTGGTCACGAAAAGTTATTTAATGATTGAGAAAATAAAACAAAACTTTTTAATTCTATGAAGAAGGGAAAACTGCTTTGTGCAGTACGATGTATCGAAGCGTCATAAACCACGAGCAGGTCTTCTTTCCAATTTTAGCTAACCTATATCGAATAGAAAGGCCAAACTTACACCCTTAAATGCCCTCGAGGCAGACTGTAATTTTGACTTGGGAACTTAACTGTGCAATTTGGTGTCGGGAATGCATTGTTTTCTTTCTAGACAAAGCTGGATAGGTCAAAGCTGAAAGAAGCTTGATCGATAATCACAGGTGTCCTAGATACTCGCTTTTATAACTACAGGTTAAATATATTTATCTTTTTTTCATCATTTTTAATTTCTTTTGTAACTCAAGAGTTTTACATGCAAAGTGAAAGTAGCTTTGCAGATACAAGCTTTTATCACAGAAATGAAGACAACAGGAACTACACAATGATCATCTCTCTTTGTTGCATTTAAATGTGAGCACTGATACAACGTATACTCAGAGTATTGAAGATGCCGGAGACATTCACAAGATTTGTAGGTGCAGACTTATCCATGTCCTCATGGTAAGTAGTTTTACGTGAATCATTTATGAACCTTCTTTTAATACTTAGTGATTCAATTTAATGAATAAGGAAGTAATCACATTAAGTTATTTAATGATTGAAAAAACATGACTTTTTAATTCTTACAAGAATGGAAAACTGCTTTGTGCAATACGATTAATGGAAGCGTCATAAACCAGGAGAAGGTCTTCTTCCCTATTTTAGCTAACCTATATAAAATAGAAATGCCAACATACACCCAAAACAGCCCTTGAGGCAGACTGTAATTTTTAATTGGAGCTCTTAACTGGACATTTAGGTTGCGACAATTTATTGTTTCTGCTTTCTAGACAAAGCTGGAACTGGTCAAAGCTGAAAGGGGCTTGATCGATGTTCACAGATATCCACACACTTTTCCAAAGCGATAGATTTAATATATTTCTGCCTTTCCATCATTGTTAGTTTCTTTTGTTACTCGAAAATGTCATATTCATAGTGAAATTTTTTCCATGTGTAATTTTTTTCAGTGAAATAAACTGAACAGGTACGACACAATTATCATATTTCTTTGTGAATTTGAGTGTGAGCATTGATACTTATAACGTGCACTTAGAGTATTGAAGATTACAGGGACATAAACAAGACCCATCGATACAGCCCTTTTGATGTCCTGACGGTAAGTCGTTTAAAGGTCAGTTTCTCATGAACCTTCTTTTAATACCTAGAGACTCTATTAAAGAAA
>CM022399.1:150382-177337 GCA_011833715.1 Carcinoscorpius rotundicauda | reverse complement strand
TCGGAATCCTACTTCTGACAACAACAACAACAAAACAAATGGTGGAAGCTAAGACAAGGCTTAACATTTATTTAGATCATTGACAAATTAAGAAGAATATGGAAAATTCGTCTTCAATTCCAATCATTTGTATTTTATTATGACTTCCTCTCCCTCAATACAAAAGTATTTGGTCATAATATTTCTAATTGTTCAAAACTACATTGCAGAAATCTCTCTGCTCTGTGTGACAGCAGCAGAGTAACTTGAAAGCTGGATCTGAACCAGACTTAGAAAGTTTGATATTTATAACTGAGGAAGATAATGAATTTTGTAAATAAGAAATAATACACTTTCAGACAGCAAGATATTTATACACTAAAGATTTGATTTGAAGAATAGAATTTAATGTTTCACTTAAGAGCTCTAAAAACCTCTGACACGAAATGTGTTAAAGGATGAGTTTGATAGTATTATCAATTGGATATCATTAGTGTTAAGGTACAGTTTATCAAACAAACATTTTTTATTTCATTTATGTCAACCTTTTTCTGTATGTTTATTCTTTTCGTAAAATAGTTAATACTGTTCTGAAGTATGGTGTATAGAAATACATCGCACTCAGACTGAACATGAAAATAGTTTGACTTTGAAGATGTACCTCTTGAAGTTTGTAAACTATTATTCATCAGTTTTTTATATTACATTCTTCAAAGGAAGGTGAGTAATTTGTTAACTTCTGTTAAAATGTGAAATATAATAGTTCACAAAGTATTACAAGATCCACAGTGAAAAAGTACTCAAAAATAAATGATACTAAAAGACAGCTAATAATACACAGTTATAAAAACTTATTCTTTTAAGTTGTTTGGTAGACTAACTTATTACTGTTGGTAGAAGTGCTTAAAAATCATGTGTAACATGACTTTTGAAACATTTTAATATCTGTATGTGTAGATGTTTAAATTATGCAATGTGCCAAACTTGTATTTACCTTTGTGTTTATTTTTTTATACAAAGATATTATTACCATTAATATTCAAGAAAAATATGTCTTAAGCAATAAAAACAAACTTGTAACACCATGAAAAAGAGTGTTTCCTTTCAAGTTCAGATTTTACGTAAGTAATCAAATATCGATGCACATTATTGTTTGTTCATTTTATTAATAAACTTCGCATTATTTAGAGACTCTTTATTTATAAATATTGCACATAATATTAATGTCTAAACTGAATAATATAATTTATTGATGTACCAGTCTAAATGTAACAAGTTTTCATTTTAAATAAAAAATAAAGTCTGTACAGGTTCTGTATGTGTCATGAAATTTGTGGAAAGTCAAGAAAAAAATATTTTATAAAACTTAAGAAATCAGAGAATTTTCATGAATTTCAAATAGCAGACAAGCTTCTTTCAGAAAGTGCATGTTGTATAATTATAACATACGATTGTGTGACATTTCCTGAAGTCTGAGTGTTATACTTAACATTCAGTGTTTTGTAGTTATGTAGCAGTGGGTAGTTGAGACTGTGGTAGTGTTGAAATTAGTTTCTTATAGATGTTTATTTGTTGTTATTCTTTTAATTGTGATTGTAAAATAGAATGTGAAATGATTTTGTGTTGTTTTCCGAGTATTCAATCAGCTGATCAAAACAGGTTACTTTTATATAGTTGACATATTGTGTAACAAGGCGTATTTTACAAATTATAATTATCCAGCCACTTAACAGTTTTGGTCGAAGTTCGTTCCAGCCTTTAGATGGTAATCACTTGTTTTGATGAAACATTTTCGTAAATGGCACATACGTACTTGGTGATTTGTGCTGATTGGCACTTAAGGTCTAGTGCAGCATAACAGAAGATGCTGTAAATGAATTTTCAGATGATCCCTTAACCTCTAAACAATGTATTGGTTAGCAAGTAATATCTTGGTGAGAAAACAAACTTAATGTTATTTTGACTAAAATAACTAAACTAGCTAAAATGTTTTTTCCATTGATTGTGTTTACAGTGAATTAAATGGTCATTGAAAATTTTATAATAACTTACTGAAGTGCCATAGAATTCTTTATATTTTCAAAATGTCCTAAACTTGTACTTCTTCCCCCAATGACACAGCAGTATGTCTGCAAACTTACATTGCTAGAAACTAGGTTTTGATACTGGTGGTGGGCAGAGCACAGATAACTTATTGTGTATTTTGACACTGGTGGTGGGCAGAGCACAGATAATCCAATGTGTAGCTTTGTGCTTAATTTCCCACAAACTCGTCATTTTAGTTTTGAAATTTTGAGAGATATAAAAATGAAAAAGGACAATCAAGTAATTGTCAATACTTCATCAATACAGAATTGACTTTATTTTTAAGTTACATGTGAAGACAGCTGTTTATGTTAAAATTTATCTTTTGATGCAACAGGTTTGTTGGGTATCCAGGACATTACAATTCATTGTTTGGATATTAACAAGAGGAAGTATGTGTAACATTGTCAGTTTTTTTGGTATATAAAAGTTCAGCTGTCAAAATGTTCTTTAAAATGTTTTTGTACAGTTTATTCATCATACTGTATAATAATTCCAAAACATACTTAACATCTGTTGACACTGTAGCTATTTCTCAATCTCCAGTGTCATTAGCTGCCGGTTTCAGTGGTTCTTTGAAGACATTGTGTCGGTATGTGGAATACTTCTGTCACTCTCCTATCTTGTTGTTTTCGTGATCTGGCCAGTTCCTCTTCTGATGGTTTTCCACTACTTCCTGTAGATTTGTTTACCACATTTGCTAGGCTTTTACCAGAAATGAGTATTTTCCTCAGTCATATACTCTTTTATTTCCAGGGTCCCTTTATTTTTCATGGTATACCATTCTGGGGTGAGTGCTTCTGAGGCAGGTATGCTTTCACTTTTCAACTTCTTACTGGTAACTAATTTAACTATAACACTACCACCAGTATGCAACAGGTACTGTCAAAATGAGGTGTCCTGCAAGATCATTTAGACACCTACCAGATGATATTATAGATTGGTACTCATGAACATTCATGAATACAGCTAATCTTGCTGTTCTTCATGATAAACAAATTGTGATTGGTTTGAATAAAATGTAGAGAACTTGATTCACCTATTGCACAGTTTCCAGAGCTGTTTTTAGCACCCTAGGCTGTATGAGTAGAGCTTGAGAATCTGTGGTAGACAAGAGGTTTTTCAACGTTTTTGAGTGTGTTCAATAATTCTTTGAGAATAGGGCATAGTCAGGGGTCCTTCTTCTCGGGTTCCTGGATGTTTTTTTTTCACATTTCAGTAAGAGTGGCTCCAGCCTTCCTGGAAACCTACTCATAATTTTGGTTCATATTTTGCATACAGTTATCTAGTTGGAGAGTGCAAAACCCTTCTCTTTGATCAGTACTAGTTTCAGTTATCATTAATGGAAGTTGGTTCACTATATTGTAATTCTGAAACCAAAGCAATGCCATCCTAAGTCCTTGGTTGAGTGCAGGTTCCACATAATTCTAAGGTTAAGTAGAATACACCTTATCCACTTGGTTAGAGACTGAGAACAAATGTTCATAATTCCAAACCAGATGAATTCTATTTCTTTGTTGAGTATGACATATAGGATCCCATCATTCTGAGCCTCCGGTGTTACCTTTTGGACTTATTCAAGTAGAGAAGAGAATCTGTCCACTTAAGTGTTGCTTACTTGTTGTTATTCTGATGGTGCCAAATGCAACATTTTGTGGTTACAGTATTTTATATATATATATACATATCATATTGGTCTAATAGCCATAGCCAGCAACATAGGATATAGGTACTACAACCCCTGAATTCCAAGCTGAGTCATAGAATCTTGGCTATCTGGTCAGGGATAGCCTGCCTGATGATTACTCATATTCTGTTCTGCCTTTGATATAGGAACTAAGCTCCTAGTGAAGAGCGTATGTGTTTGGGAGGTGGGGTGTAATTTCCGCACTCTTGTACCATTTTTTCTCTTGGTACATTCCTGTTCAGTACAAGTGCATTCTGTATGGATCATAAGTATTATTGGAAACCATTTTCATTATAAGAAAAATGTTAACTTCAGATAACTTTACAAAATAAGGATTCTAGAGACTTCTGATTTTTCAGTAATCTTGTAATTTATAAGAAACTAAATCTGGAATTTAATTACCACTTTTCTGTTCTTTAAGTCATAATAAATAACATGTTGCTGTTTACTTTATTTGTAGTTTTATTACTTATAAAATCCTACTTTTTTATTTGCTCTTGCACTTCTAAAATAATTAAGACACCTTGTCATTTTCATTTACATCTCCTGGTAATATTGAAACATGAATGTTGTAAAATGTCTTTGAAGTTGATATAGTCATGTGAAGATTGTATGCAAAATGGTGTCAGTTGGCCAAAATGGCCATCAACTTAATTAACTTCTAAATACTTAAGGATATTATGATTTCAGAATATAAATAATAAGTTAAAAAATAACTGAAACATTGAAGGGAATATTTTACTAATTGTGTTGTTTGTTCTTAGTTTAATTTGAAATTTGCAAATAGGATTTGATTTTATACTGTATCTGTAAAACTAAATATGTTCTATGATTAAGGACTTTAGTGATTTTCTTTTCCAATGTTCTTTTTTTGAGTTGTCTCTTAGACATATTCATAAGAATGTTTGGATTTTGAAAGTTTCTCCCGGGAAATTATAAGTATCCAACATTGTCACTATGTTGTAGAAATGACACTAAACATAAAGCATTGTAAAACTATCTCCAATTTGCACATCTCAAACAGTGTTGCTACGACCTGTGTTTAGGTCTGAGTATTATCAGGACACCTGCATTGTTTTATTGCTACTAACAGTAGAAGAGATCTGGGCTTAAATAGGATCCAAGGTCAGTAATTATTATTTATACACACACAAATGTAGATTAGATTAGAAAGTAACCTAACTAAATTACTTCTTACTTGTTCTAATAAGCTAAATTTTAATACGTGTATACAAGTTCCCACATGACCAGTACTGTTTGAGGTAATCTACTTAATACAGACAACACTGATCAATAACCTACTTTATCAATATGTATATATTCAATCTGAAACCTGGTTAGACAATGTTTTGTTCAATAACATAATATTATAATCAACCAAATAACCATAAGAAGTCCTGTATTTCCACTGGTATTTGGGACCTGTAGTCATAAATTCATGGCAAAAAACATGAAATCTTGATTTTTATTCAAAGTACACTTTCTCTTGGAAAAAATAGCATTATTAACCCTTTCTCCGTAGACATCTTTTTCTGTGCATGTAACTCAAGGTTTTTGTGAGTTACATTTAAAAGTTAAACTATTTTATTTTTACGATATACTCATAAACAGACGTAGCTCATAATCCATATTTTAATAGTATACAAGTTTAAAGATTTTACTTTCAGAAGGCAATATTTAAAATAGAAAAACTAGAATTTTCTTGTGTAAGAATTTCAACATTTTCTCTCAAAGCCTTTTCTTCTTTAATTTATTTACCACCTCTCCAAGAAGTAAAAAATGAAATTTAATGTAAATCACTCATTATGATATAATTTCGCTTAGGCATACTATAATTTTTCATAGCCTTTGATATTACTTGATTCCAGAGACATGAAATCGAATCCATCTTGCCACACTCACCTGTGACGTCCTCTTTATTAGAAATTACCAATAAGTGTTTCAGCCACTCAATACAGTGTTACTTAAAAACCAATAGAAAGCCATGGTTTTCATCTATCAAGTGATTTATCATATTGCAATGTTTTCTGTAAATATTATTCCATATTTTACTTTTAATTCAACCTTGATTGCCATGGGAAATGCAATGTGTAAAATAGGATTATCTTCAGTTTAGTTTAGTTAAATTAAGTAAAGTAAGTAACACTGTTACTAATAATAATAATAGGCCAGGTGGATTAAAGCGTTCGACTCGTAATCTGAGGGTTGCGAGTTTGAATCCCTGTCACAACAAACATGCTTGCCCTTTCAGCTGTTGGAACGTCATAATGTGATGGTCAATCTCACTATTCGTTGGTAAAAGAGTAGCCCAAGAGTTGGCAGTGGATGGTGATAACTAGCTGCCTTCCCTCTTGTCTTGCACTGCTAAATTAGGAACAACAAGTGCAGATAGCCCTTGTATAGCTTTGCACAAAATTCTAAACAAAAATAAACATAAAAAAGGTCGTATTGTGATGCAAAGAACTGAAATAATACTGTAAACAAAATTTAAAAAATACCAAAAACACACAAAAAAACAAAAAACTAATAATATTTTAAAAAATGTTCATGAGTAGCTCGTGCATAATGGAATTCAAAAGCATAACAAGAGCTGCATATTCGTCACATGATTTACCACTTATTAAGGCATGAATAGTAATTAGTCAGGGGTTATAAAGGCAATAAAACAATAAAATTTAACAATGTATGTACATTCACATACTATTATGATCATAAAACTATTTAGTATAAATATAAGTAGTTTAATATCACAATTTGAAGTCCTGTTTCTTTATAGGCTTCAGGGGTTACACCAGTAACAAGGCTTTAGGTTCAGATACTACACAAAAAAGTTTGTGATTTTTGAGACTAAAGAAAAAGTATTTTTAATCTAAACATGGAAATGAACATTCAGACTAGTATGCAGAAATTCTCTATTTATACATATGTAGGTATTCATAGATAAATTTTTAGTAAAAATACTCCTTTAAAAATATTATCTTTGGTGTGCAAAAAATTTTTGTTTACTTAAAGCCTGTCAAAATGATATGAATACATTGTAATACTATAACAAGCACAGAATAATTATGAATACATTGTAACACTACAACAAGCACAGAATAATTATGAATACATTGTAACACTACAACAAGCACAGAATAATTATTAGGTCAGTTCCTCGGATTGAGCCTGTCGTGAGAAAGTTAAACTATGAAGAATCAATCAAAGTTTTTCATGTCAGTCACACACATTCTTTAACGTTTTAGGTTTGAAACATTATTTTTTTGGACCTGGACAAGTTATCAGTGCTCTTGCTCACTAACTTGTACCTTATTGTACTTTTCAGTCTTGTGTCCTTTCTGATATTTTATAAAGTGATATAACAGTAATTTTGAAACTGTTTTTCTACATTTCCTTCTAGTGTAGAACAGAAGGGTGTTTGTTTGATCTCTTTTTACAGTTACCTATAATTGTGGTAGGGAACCAGTTCGTTAACACCATGGTGGAAATGGGTGTTTTGTTTTTTAGTTAAAATAGATATTTATTGTAATAATTTTATGTAAGAACATTTTCTATGACAGTTGGCTCATTTTGAGACATAGTTTTTTTTTTGAAAAGCGATTTTGATGTTTTCAAGATTCACAGTTTATCGCAGGCTATGGAATCGACACCTACAACATGGATTAACTCGAGACTGTCCACAACCTGGCAGACCTCGTGTGACCACGCCTGCACAAAATCGCTACATCCGGTTATGTCACCATCGGGATAGGACCACCACTGCAACGTCTACTGTCTCAATTATACCAGGGCTGCATACGATTTCCGATCAGACCGTACACAACCATCAACAAAATTCTTAGGCCCCATGTGCAACCCATCATGGTGAACATCAACGACGTTTTTCAACATGACAACGCCCGTCCTCACACAGCCCAACTCACCACTGTCTTCTTCAGACACCACAACATCAACGTTGATCCCTGGCCCTCCAAATCATACCAGATGTAAACCCCATCGAACATCTTTGGGACGAGTTGGACCGACAACCTCAACCGCAGACTCTACCTCAGCTTGCAGCAGCTTTGTAGGCTGAATGGACAGCCATTCCACAGGATGTGATTCGTCATCTCATCGCTTCCATGGGCAGGAGATGCCAAGCAGTTATTGATGCTCAAGGGGTCATACTTGTTATTGACGTTAAGTGACGTCAAACTTCAACTAGTGAGCGTGGACTTCGCCTTTTCAGACTTTGTTTTCCCTACCCTAACGTATTCAGACATCTTTCAGAAGGGCTCTCTGAAAATTATCTGAATAAACATTCAAAATAATTTTATAAAATTATTTTAATAGTTTGTTTCAATGTGACTCTCAAAGAAAAGTGTTAATTATGACAGTAGTACGTTTTTGTGTCAGCCTTTTATCTCTGACCTGAGCGCTGTGATTACAACAATGGTTTTTCTGTCCAAGATCATATTAACTAACCCTCAAATGGATTTATAAACTGTTTATGAGCTGTTGATACATTTTGGAAGTTTAAAAATTCCATTGTTAAGAGCTTTTGTAAATTAACAACTAAGTTATTTTCATTTGCAGACCACACGACAGTTTGAATATAACGTGTATTATTAACTCATTCAAGCTAACACTGGTACTATAAAAGTTCAACATTAGATGACGTTTACTTACCGTGAAGTTTACACCTACAAAATATCAAATATTCTCAACTGATATGACAACTACATTCCACCTTAGACAACATTAATTACTAAATCAAACACGTTTTACTAATAAAACAATTTCATCACACAAGGTAATCTACAATAGTCACCAAGTAAATTTTCATATAATTAAAAAAAATGGAATATTGTAACTATACCATTGTTGATAGTCTTCAACAGCCACAATTCTTGACATTCTTTTACACACAATTAAGGTAAATTAATCTACAAGACACCCCCCCCTTATTTAGCTATTTTTTTCAGCACCAGTGAAGGCTGTGCATACTTGATTCATTATAACTCATCAGGATCTCAACTCAAATTCAAATTATGCAGGTTTAGAGTAAACCTACAAGACCTTGGGATTAACCAAATATATCAACTGAAAGGATACGACCTCCTAAATCGAAGACAATAATTACATCTCAAATCAGTCGAGAGATGACAAAGTTATGAGCTAAACGTTTGTACAAACAAATTCAAAGGCGTTTTACGAGCTGCAGCTAAAACAAAGTGATAAACACAGAAAGACAAAATTAAATAGTGATAACTGTGAGGACATAGAATGGCCAATAATGAGAACCAAAATAGGATACATAATACTGGATAAAAAGTTTTATATATCCCTGATTTAACCAGAAGGGGGCAGTAATAGAGAGGATAACAATGGTAGGTTTGAGAAAAACTTTCACTGAATTTTACTTTTTTCATGTAATTGTACAAATTCTCTCTCCAATAAATCATTTACTGATAACACTGATAACCACAATTGAATTTAGGAGCAGTAATCTCAGCTGATTCTTTAGTTCTTCAAGTTAAATCTCACAAGTCACTATCTGACTTTAAGTTATGTCACAAAATTTTTACTTTTTCTTGTTCCTGGACAGAAAGTGTTATTTTCCAATTGCTTATGCCTGAAGTAAATGGAAAAGGCCTATTTTTCTCTTCAAATTTTGCTTTTGTGACCTGGGGGCGTATATACGAAAACATGATGGGAGACTATATTTGGGGGCTGATACGTGAAAGTGATTTACATTACATTCGTAAATCTCGAAAAACTACTCACTTCTAAACATTTTTGTATAGCTTTAGTATAAATACATGTAAATCTTGATTCATATGTTGTTTTATTCAGACCTTATGCAAATGAAAATGTGTAAATTTTATCCGTGTTTACATAGAAAATATGTTAATTTCTAAATTTCATTATCCAGATCACAAAAGAAAAGTTTGAAGGAAATAATGGCCATTTTCTGTACTTTTACAACAAAAGTAATTAAGAAATAACACATACTATCCAGGAACAAAATCCGTGTTACATGGTGCTATTTTATCTGGTATTATAATGTGAATCTACATGGTAAGTTGGTTTTGTAGTGTGAGAAGCATACTGTTTATGTCACATGAAAGTTGCTTTCTGTTGAAAGTTTTTGTTAAGGTTATGTTCACAACTTTTTAAAATTAATTTCCAAAATAAATTGAAGATAGAGATTTGAAATAAACAATTAAACAGAAATTGATAAAAATAAGTCAGAAATCTCACAAATATTATAAAAATGATGCACAAACACACCTGTTATACAACTGTTCCCATTTGAAGTAATTAAAACCAGTGCTTCACACACACACACTTTAAAACAAAAGTCTTGTCTTTTGATGTATACATAGCTTTTAAAGGAATACAACTGTTCACAAACACCATGTAAATGTTTCAAAAGGAAATATGGAATAAAAGATCATATTTTTAATTTTATACGTAATTCTTCTTTACATAATAAACAAAGAAATCAGTTTGCAACAATAAGCACGATTACGTTATATGAATAAGAGTAGAAAACAAATTGGTAATCATCAAATATACCAAAAATTGGCACTAAAGAACAATCATATTGGAAAAGAAAAAAATATATTTCAGTTCAAATAGTTCTGAGCAATTGTTTAACTGAAAATACACAGACTTACACAAATACTAAATTGCAATACACAACCAAAAGAAAATTATGCAAAAAGAACATGGCTTTAAATAGTTTTCTTAAAGCATGGAAATCAGAAACTTGTGTAGTTATTTTAAAACAAGTTTACATAAAAATTTATTTCAAAATCATGTAGTATAACAGTGTAATAACGTTCAAGTCTTTTGTTGTCATGAGCAGGTTCTGATGCAAAAATCATTTGAGAAACCTAAACATACAATAATGTAGTATATACGCACGTAAGTGCACAAACACGCAAGTGTTAATGTGACAACAGTTACAAAGTGTTTGGTTCCAAACCAAAACTTTAAGTCGTCAGAAGTTAAATCATTTATAATGTAATTATTATTTTGGGTGTTGATGTAGAAAGACTGCACATATGAGATCGCTTTCACACCTCTCTGGACGACTAGTTAAAGGCAGGACGCCTGATCCAAACTTAGATGTTCTTTCTGATGTAAACTACTGCAGCAAATCCCACTGCTATCGCTGCCACCCCAATAGCTGCTATTGTGAGTGTCTGAACTACACTTGTGATGTAACTACCAACAGTTGACAGGACTTTTTCCTACATTTCAAAGTTAAAAAACAGAATTAATGAAATAAAACACTGGATACAAGGCAAACAACAAACAAATTACAGGACTTTAGAAAAACAAATTAATTTTAGATATTAAAATGTCTGTGGTTCACTTTATATAAATCTACATATTTATTGATTTATTTCCTTTTTCACTTTAAGTTAAATCACAAATATCATTTGCAACATGTAAGGTCTGATGTGTTCATTCAGTGGCTACACCCAGTAGCTGCTGCAGAATGACATTTTAAATGGTGAGTTGTAAACATGTCAAGAGAGAACTCCTCTCTATACACACAAACTGAATCTCCTTTCATGAATACATATATCCAAGGTGTTACTGTTGTTATGAGCTCCATTATTCTTACTGTATGGTCACTTCTAGGACTTTACCTACAAGTATGCTTGTTGTATCAGATTTGGAGTACTTATTACATACCTTGGCTCTTTTGCACTTTAAAGAAAAAAAACAAAAAACATTCTTTCTTATGCCTCATTGAGTCTCAATAACTTGGGTTCTTAAGAAATAATTCATATAGCTTTCAAATGTGCATTCTAGGAGTTGGTTGTGTAGAGTTTATTAGCACAAAGCAACTGGGCTATCTGCAGCAAACAACAGTTAAAAAGTTCTAAAAGTAAAATCATTAAATTACGTAAAAAGGAATCATGCAACGGAAAACATAGAACAATTGTCAAATTCAGATTTCAAAGAATTAAAAAGACTAATGGCCCTTAAAAATTTAAAAACAGTGGACAGTGTCCAATGTACATGGTGAACCGATGGTAAAAATGTTTAAAATGGGCCTTTGCTCTCAATCAATGATGGCATGACAGTAAAATGACAGCTGTTGTGACTTCAGTGTCACACACTGATGCATTAGTGTCAGATAAAAGGAAGTGACAAGTTAAGAAACTGTGACACCAACATGTAGTCTGATCAAAATAACTTCCTCTTTCCAATCATTATTGAAACAAGATAGCCAGAGGGCAAGAGAAAGTTTGACCTTGAAAACCTTGTTACCATGTTACACACTCCAAGTTGATTGCAAAGTGGCATGAAGCCAAGCCTTGAATATAAGATCCATAGTCCATGTATAGAACAAGCATGGCAGTGATAGTGTCAGAGCAGACAGACTTAATTGTGATGAAAGCAAACTTGTTCTCTTGAATACCAATGTGAACTGACATCCATAAAAAAACTGGATAGGGATAGATGACAGAGATAAATGAGCAAATCAGATTTGAATATTGACAAAAACAGAGTGAGAACTAATTACAAAGTGATTTCAGGGCTAAGCGAGTTAGTACAAATAGTACAGTTTGTATTCTGCACATCTTCTATGTGATCCAGGGCAAGAGAAAAGGCAAACAATTCAACAGCAAACACAAACTGTAGAGGGGATTCTGTGTGTAAGAAATAAATCACAACAAACCAGGATAGAGCCACAGAGCCACCTGATTCAGAACTATCTGTAATTTTGAAAATGGAAGGATGGTTCGCAAGATGTTTGACAAAGAGAAGGTGATGTTTTCAATCTGGAGTATCTGTCTTCCACTTGAGTTCCATGAACATAAAAGGGTGATTATTCTCATAGACAATCAGCTCAAATGTAAAGAGGTAATCACTCTGCCCATGTCTTGATGGCTAAGAAGGTAGGGAATAAAGCAGAAGTGCTAGATACATAAGAAAAGCTTTTTTGAGAGTACTGGCAATGCTATGGGCATTAGCAACTTCCTGGCCATCAGTTTGCAAGATCAAAATGGGGCAGAAAGATACTGTCTACTAACTTTCTGAACTTTATTCCATGCTAGAGATATATTTAATCCAAGATTCCTTCTGGCTTTAACTTCTGACTTGCTGAGCACCTGCACAGGCCTGTTGAAATGCAATGCAGTTTATAAGTGTTGGATACCTGGGAAAAGTATCCCAAGCCCATTTATGAGCTTTCCTTGCCATGTGGCAGGCAGGATTCCACCAAGAACAAGGATACTGTGGGAAATGTGTCGAGGTTTTAGGAATACATTGAGCAGCTGCTTCAATATGGTCAGTCACCCTTTGCCATGCAGTCTCCTATTGATGGCTTACAGATGATGACAGGATCAAGTTGTGAAAAAACAGTGAAAATGGTCAGTTGGCCTTGTCCAACTTCCATTAAGGCATGTGGGTCAGTTGGCATCAACCATGGTCAGTCTCTCTCAAAATGATAGGAAAATGATCACTGCCCCATGGGCTATTGTTAATCTTCCCAGTCTCTCTCAGAATTATAGAAAAATGATCACTGCCCCATGGACTATTGTTAATCTTCCAAGAAAAGTAAATGAAAGGCAGAGGGGAGCAGATAGAAAGATAAATAGCAGTAAAAGACTGAATAGGTGCATGAAAATATGTTTTAGAACCAGTATTGGAGAGAGATAGGCTGTAGTCCAAGAGCATATACTCTTAACGGAATTACCCCACCTCTGAATATCAGCACCACTGCAGAGGAGATTATGTCCATTAAAATCTTCCAGGATTAAAGAGGGAGACTGTAACTGCTCAATGGGGCATCAATGTCTGACTGATCATAGGTCTCTTCAGGAGCCAGGCATAGAGAACAAATAATGATAGTACAGCCCAAGGAAGCATAGATGGCTGCAACCTCCAGTGGTATGTTGAGTGACAAAGACAGGGTGGGAACATGGTGATCAATTAGCAATGCCATCCATCCATGCACTTGTCCATCATAACCTGTCATTTCTGAAGGATGACTGTACTAGCAGTTTCAGAAATTTTTCCTGTAAAGACACACACACATGGAATAGTAAAAATCAGTCACATTCTTAATGCCATGTATATTTGAATGAAAACCCCTACAGTTCCACTGGATCAGAGTAGACATTTTCATTTTTTTTCCCCATCACATTTTTTTCTTTTTTGGATGAAGGTCTATCAGCCTCCATGGGCCCTGCCTTGGGTCAAGTAGGAAGGTTTTTGTATCTGGACAAAAATTCCAGCTGCTCAGGGCATGAACAAATGATCAACTTACTTCTCAGAGCTGCAGAATGAAACACCGATACCCAAAGCCAAAGGAAGTGGAACCAGACAGTCACTGGAAGAAGTGGTAAAGACAGAGATGGAAGTTGGCATACATTCAACTATTTTAATCATGGAGGGTAAAAGTTTCAAATATTTTACAAATGACTCTGCTGGAGACATGGAAATATCTGTCTGCATTCCTACTGTGGCAGTAGAATGGAGTGCAGTAGCATATGTCCAAGATGGAGTTTGGGACAATAATTTATGAGCTTCTGGGTAGGAGTCTTCAAATGTCGTAGCTCTTTTTCCTCCACCCATTTGGGGCAAGAAATAAAGAGGGGTATTAATCACTACAGTTAACACAGTATAGTTTTAGTTTGCACTCTTAAATGTTATGCTCTTAGCCACTGCAACAATCACGTTAAAGAACCATGAGATGATGTTTCTGAGTGACTGAGCCATTGCGACTGGAAACATTTGAGAAGGTTGGGAATGTATGGCCATACCTTATAGTTTAGATAATCTGCAGGATATGGTGATGTAAAGATCAATATCAGAACATGGTAGGCATCATAATTCAGTCTACATGACTGGAGATTTGGCAAACCACAGAAACAACTTGGCTGGAAAAACCAGTGTGGATCTCCAATTGAGAAATGGTCTTAAAAACCCTTCTCAACTATAATGCCTCTGGAATAATTCCAGGTTGCATGGGGAGAAACCTCGATGGATATATAACCAATGGTCTTCAATTTTAAAAGAGTTTGGTGTGTTGTGGTGGATTTCTGGATAAGGATTGGATTGCTAGAAATTGAGGTATAGAATCTGACTGTGATGTTGGCTGTACAACAGTTGTCCATGTGTGGTCATTTCCCAATAATCTGTCTTTTTTCAATTTATTCATAAATGGGGTATCCATAATAAAAGATGCTATATTCCAGTGCCCACTGACCCCACCCACCATGAAACCCTAAGATACCAAACAAGAACACTGCAGCAACACCATGGTTTCATGAGCAACATATCCAAACACCAGTATCAGACACAGTGTCAACAACATCTGCTGAGGACGCCTAACACTAGTACTCAGCTGACCCTGACTCATTTTTGACCAGCTAACTGACTCTGGAGGGGCCACTCTAAACCTGCCCATCTGCAGGAATTCAAAGTCCAAAGTGGTGTTTTGGAGTTGGACACCTCAACCACTTGGATTCTCTTCTTCCATTCACGCACTGCAAATATGTGGGTGAATGTTTAAATCCCAGCTTTTAACTCTGCTGGTGAATTATGGGTGAACACACAATCCAAAGAATTACATGCAACAAAAGTCAAGCACACTTAAAATGTATAACTGTGCACTACCTGTTGAAATGGAAGGAGATGCTTCCTGTTATAATGACCAGAGTTGTAAAAACTGATCACAAATGACAGAATAACAATCAACAAAATAAATAGTCTGGAATTAAATTTTCAACAAGGCAGCACTTGTTCATCTCAGCTTAACAGAATAAAAATTATGTTGTTCTTTCTAATGAATTAGTGAGGCTAAGCATTCCTCTTATGAAGGCCTTGTAGCAGAAAATTCAGGGCCTGTTCAGTGCTTTTACTGTTTTATCTCTAGGTTCTTAGATCTGCATGTCAAACACAGCCAAAAGATGATCCCATATTGCATACTGATAACAAGGATTCCACATATCAGAAGGTTGAATTCACTTAGAAAATCTTGAAGTTTTCTTTTAGTTACTCACAATTCAAAGATAATGATCATACTATAACATCTGAGTTGAAATATTAACAACTGGATACCAAAAAACTAAAACCAGACAGGAAGAACCCCATTGGTTGGTGTCAAATTTATTTATATTTCAGTGATTCAAAAAACAAGCAATATTAAATTTCACATTCAATACCTACAGTTGAAGTTTTTGAAAGGTTGGTCTCTCTTAAACCATGGAAATAAAGTTTAAAAATATCCAAAAGAATGAGAATTGGAGAACAGGTGCATCATGTAACAATTAAGAATTTAAGTTTCATTTTAAAATAAATAACAAATGAAACTTAGATAATATAAAACTCTGGATTATGAACTTTATTTAAATGCTAAATTTAGTACATACATTTAATAATAAATTGTTCAAATACATTTTGACTATAATTATAGAGCAGTCATAATATGTACTCTTGTCATACACTTAATTCAGAAAATTAAATGAAGTTGTATTCAAAATATACAGATGAACAGAATTTCACAACAATGAATCTAGCTGTTTGCTTTACAAACAACAGTAGTTACTTCAATATTCTAAATAAACGAGTGTTGAGTACAATACAAATTTGTAGCTAATATATCATACAATGGGAAACTCACAGAAATGCTAAAACTGTAAAAGTTAATCAAATTTGGTTCGTTACTCCTATGATATTTACATGTACATTTGACAAGACAGTAGGGCGAGTGATTTTTAACAAAGGTTAAGATAACGCTACATTAATAAGTTAACTTCCGTATATTCTTACTAAATTACTACCACATAGAAACGTACTCACCCATCCACCATTTTTATAAACCCAAGTGCACACGCGACTTTTTATGAATGCACACGACCAATTCATAAACTGTTTACCATAGTCAATGGCATGACTAAGAAAAGCCCTTATGACCACATCAGCACAGAAGTAGAAAAGAGTTACAATACGTTCTTTCATGTTACTCCCATCAAAAAACATCTCTGACAGAAGATCATAAAAAGTATCTGATGTCAAGTGGTTGATGTCAACCTAAAAATAAAAGGAAAGTTAAAACAAACCAACATATTTATACAAGTTAGGTAAACTTGACATTGTACAGTTTGAAGTTCAGTAGTTCATTGGATATAAAATTATTTATTCAATGACAAATTCTGAAAATCCTATGAATATTTCTTTGAAACAAAAAACAAGTAAAAACAAGTTTCAATTTAAATAACCAAATGAACAATATCAACCTTACAAAAAAGATATTACCTCAAGGTAAAGTAACTGAAAAACTTGTATAACAAACATTCTTCCAAATAGCAAAGCAGTAAGCATTCCAAAAGGAGAAACTTCAGTATATTTTTTCACTTTCAAGTACTAAAAATAGAATAAGTCATTTAAGATATTTTTAAAACATTCATTTTTGATGTCTTAAAACAGCAGTTAATTTTGCACTGGATGGAACATGTACAAGAGAATTTTTGATTATTTTACTTTTTCAGCTTTTTCTTTAACTTTCTTTCTCCCAGCACTCTTAGCAAACTCATCAGCAATATGTCTGAGTTCCCTACCAGTTCTGATCCAGGATTCCTTCCCACTGGGAGTCCTAAATAACATAAAACAGACATTACTTCATGATACACATATTTATTGTTTTATTAGATACACAAACATACTGTCACATGTAGAAAGGTTGATCAAATTTTAGTTGTCTTCTTACATAATTCAACTTTATACTATCAAGTTAGCTGTAAAAACACTAATTTAAAATTATTTATTTATATATAAACATAAATCTCTGAAGTATATTTTATTATTATTATTATTCAATAAATATATTAATCTCTATTATAATCCAAGTTTTTTTTCTTTCCATACATTCAGGATAATCCAAACAATTATGTTGTAGAATTTCTCTTTTAATTATGTTATGGTGAGCCACAGATAAATGGACAATTCTAACTTGAATAAACATCTACACTGATTAAAGTATTGTCCATGATATATTTAGAATGTCAAATTTCTAAACCATTTATACCACAGGTAATAAAAAAGAAAACTAATTTCTCACTAAAACATTTAAAGTTCACTCAGATTTGGAACTGTTTAGTCAATAAACATAATTAAGATTTAAAAAACTGGTTTATTAGTATGAAACCACTTTGTATTCCACATGCAATTAGAGAAACCAAAATAGGAATTTATTTTACAACTAACAGCACTCACACTACACATGCATATTACTTGGTTGGTTGGTGGTCGAAGTTCTTTCAGTAAAAATTCATTACACTTTCAGATCATAATCTAAATGTTATGATGAATATGGATTGAAGCAAAAGCACCCAAAAGCATTGGGGATATTCCATCTATCAGACAAAATCCAAAAAGCAGACAAACCAGTAAGAAAAGAATAACTGATTACATATTTGTTAATTATTTGGATTTCTATACTAAATTAGTAAATGGTAAAGTGAAATTCAGTATATTAAAATCCTTAATCTATCCACCCCTACTACTGTAGCTTCTCGTATGATGCTAAAAGGCATCATTACATCATTGTTAAAAAAGATTTTAAACTGTTTCTAATTACAGCAAGTTCTTTACAGATAATGGTACATTATTCATAACTAAACAAGAAAGTAGTGGTTATAAATACTAGCAAATCAAACAGTATTTTTTGCAAAATTTTACAATAATAAATTTGATTGATTGATTGATTGATTTAGTGTTTTATGGCACAAAGCAACGAGGCTATCTGCGCCAAACAACCGGTAAAAATGTAGTAAAAGACATAAATGGAAATGAAGGTAAAACAAAAAAAAGTATAAAACCAGTGTTGACACCTAGTCTACAAGGTTAAGATAGAAGGCAAAGTGTAAAAAATTGTAAGGTAGGTATTCTATCAAAAAGGTATAAACATAACCCGCCAGGAAGACTAACAGGCAGGTACCAGACCCACCGTCAGTCACCTGAAGTTGGTCTTTCCAGTCCTGGTTCTGGGTTATGTGTCATAGCAACTAGTATCAAAATGTAAAAGAACAGAAGTATTAAAAAACACACAGCAAAAATGCAACAATGAGTAACCAAATGTTCAGTAAAAAGAGAAAAGTCACGTAAATGGAGTAAAATTTGTAAAGGAAAATGAAGGTAAAAACAAAACAGCAATTAAAACAGAAAATGGTGTAAAAACCAATGGTGACACCCAGTCTTCAAAGTTATAAACTATTTACTCTAGCATAATAATAATGATCATAACCCGCCAGGAAGACTAACGAACAAGTTCAAGAACCACCGTCAGTCACCTGAAGTTGGCCTTTCCAGTCCTGGTTCTGGGTTATGTGTCATAGTAGCTATTATCAAAATGTAATAGAATAAAAGTTTAAAAAGACACTCAGCAAAATCATAATAAAGAGTAGCCAAATGTCCAGTAAAAAAAATAAAAGTCAAGTAAATGGAGTAAAATGTGTAAAGGTAATTGAAGATAAAAACAAAATGGCAATTAAAACAGGAAATGGTGCAAAAACCAATGACAACATCCAGTCAACAAAGTTGTACAGGCCAACCTGTAGCAGAATGGGAATGATCATAACCCGCCAGGAACACTAACAGGTAGTATATAAACCACTGTCAGCCACCTGAAGTTGGTCTTTCCGTCCTGGTTCCGGGTTATGAATCAATATGGCCAGTACAAAAAGGTTGTAAAAGCACGAAATGATATGCAGCGAAAGTATAACAGTAACTCGCCAGGAAGACTAACGAGTAGTTCAAACAGAAGCGTTAGTCACCTGAAGTTGGCCTTTCCAGTCCTGGTGTCGAGTTATTTAATGTTCTGGCTATTGTTTAATGTCGCATTGAATGAGAGAGAATAAAACTTTAAAAAGGAGCCACAATTAAAAAGGTGTAATGAATAAATATACCACACTTAAATAAGATTAAAAAGATTAATGGCCATTAAAAAATTAAAAACGTTATTAAGGTGGACATAGTCACCATCACCAATAACTCTGTCCAATGTTACAGATTGACGCTGGGAAAAAATATGTTTAAAGTATTGCCGTCGTTGAGGATTGTAACGATGGCAAGAAAGTAAAACGTGGCTGATAGTGGTTTGAGTGTTACACAAACTACACATTGGTGCATCAGTTCCAGATAAAAGAAAATGATGAGTTAAAAAACTGTGACCAATGCGTAGCCTAGTGAGAACAACTTTTTCCCTCCGAACTTTACGGAAGCTAGATGGCCAAACTCCAATTTTGGGTTTAATTTGAAAAAGTTTATTGTCGTGTTGTTCACTCCAAGTGGACTGCCAACTGGCATGGAGCCGAGCTTTGAAGACAACACCATAGTCCATGTACGGAATAGGCATAGGGGTGATGGTGCTGAGGCAGACATATTTAGCTGCCATGTCTGCAAGCTCCTTCCCATGAATACCAACATGGCCTGGTATCCAGAACAACTGAATTGAAGTAGCTGCTAATGAGAAATGGGCCAGCCGGTTTCGAATTTCTGCTAGAATAGGATGTGAGCTAATGTGAAGTGATTCCAAGGCAAGAATAGAACTAAGCGAGTCAGTATAAATAGTGCAGTTGGAGTACTGCTCAGCTGCAATATGATCAAGGGCAAGAGATATTGCATACAGTTCAGCGGTGAACACAGAAGCTGTAGAGGGGATTCTGTGTGCAACTACTGACCCACAGCAAACCATAGCAGAGCTAACTGAATTTCCTGATTTGGAACCATCTGTATAAATGGGAACTGAATGATTGTTTGAAAGATATTCATTGAATAAAAGACGGTACTTCCAGTCTGGAGTATCCGCCTTTTTTAGGTGATTGAAAGAAAGGTCACACTTGGGGGCTGTAATAAGCCATGGTGGGATGCGTCGACATGTGGAATCTGCAATATTATCCAAGGACAGACCCAATTCATCCAATTGCGCCCGGATGCGAAGGCCAAACGGAGCAAGGACAGATCGTCTGTTCTGAAAAAGTACTGCCCACCGAGGAAGGAAAACACATTCCCAGGTGGGATGCTTTGGTAAGGAACGAAGTTTCGAAGTATATTGTAAAGACAGTTGCAAACGGCGAAGGTGTAGAGGAGGTTCATGAGATTCAATGTATATGCTTTGAACTGGAGAGGTACGGAAAGCTCCGGTGCAGAGTCGAAGACCTTGGTGATGAATGGGGTCCAGTATCTTTAAGGCCGAGGGTCTGGCAGAGCCATAGACCATTGATCCATAGTCAAGTTTCGATCTAATAAGAGCACGATATATCTTTAACATTGAACGACGATCTGCCCCCCAACTGGTAGAAGAGAGGACACGAAGGATGTTCAGTGTTCTTGTGCATTTGACCCGAAGCTGCTTTAAGTGTGGTATAAAAGTCAATTTACGATCAAAGATAAGCCCCAAGAACTTTGTCTCTGGGACCACTGGCAGCAAAACTTCACCGATATGAAGTTCAGGATCAGGGTGAATACCTCGTCGGCGGCAAAAGTGCATGCATACAGTTTTGGAAAGAGAGAAATTAAAGCCATTCGCAAGAGTCCACTTCTGTACACGATTGAGGGCAGTTTGTAGTTGCCGCTCAATATATCTCATGTTTGATGACTGACATGAGATGTGAAAGTCGTCAACATATAGCCCATTCGTAACGGTGAGAGGGAGTTGTTCAGTGATGGCATTTATCTTTATACTGAAAAGTGTGACACTCAATATACAGCCTTGAGGGACTCCAAGTTCCTGTACAAAAGAACGTGAAAGTGCCAAACCTACACGAACTTGGAATCTCCTGTCCATTAAAAAATTTTTAATAAACATGGGTAGATGGCCACGTAACCCATATGTATGGAGGTCTCGCAAAACGCCATACCTCCATGTTGTGTCGTAAGCCTTCTCTATGTCAAAGAATATCGATACAAGGTGTTGGCGGTTGAGAAAGGCCTCTCTGATAGATGTTTCAAGACAAATTAGGTGGTCTATGGTGGAGTGCTGTCGACGGAATCCACACTGGGTGGGTGAGAGGAGGTTGTTTGATTCAAGGAACCAAACAAGACGAGCATTAACCATCCTTTCTAAGGTCTTACAGAGACAGCTCGTCAAAGCAATTGGACGATAGTTTGAAAGAATCTTCGGATCTTTCCCTGGCTTAGAGAAAGGTAAAATAATAGCCTGGCGCCAGGCATCAGGAAAAACATTCTCCTGCCAAATCCGGTTGAAGATAGTCAGAAGGACATCAAGAGAATCAGGAGAGAGATGGTGTAGCATGTCATAATGAATATCATCAGGTCCAACAGATGTACTGGCAGACCGATGAAGGGACATTTTTAGTTCCACCAGGGTAAAGGGACTATTATAGTCAAAGAAACAGTCAGTTTGAAAGGAAAGAGGTGATCGCTCTGCCCGAGTCTTGATGGCCAGGAAGGTGGAGGAACAAGCAGAAGTGCTAGATACCCGGCAAAAGCTTTCACCTAGAGTGTTAGTGATGTTTCGGACATCAGTCACCTCCTGACCATCAGAGAGTAAGATCGAGAGGGGAACAGAAGTGTAGTGCCCATTAACCTTTCGAATCTTGTCCCATACGATCTTGGAACTGGTGGTAGAAGATATGCTGGTTGTGAACTTAATCCAAGATTCCTTCTGGCTTTGACATCTTACCCACCTAGCATGTGCTCGGGCCCGCTGGAAAGCAACCCGATTTGAAAGTGTGGGATATCGCGAAAAGTGTCCCAGGCCCGTTTTTGAGCCTTCCGTGCTAAGTTGCAAGCAGAATTCCACCATGGACGAGGATATCGTGGGAAACGTGTCGAGGTTTTAGGAATACACTGAGCAGCTGCATGTATAATACAATCAGTTACTGCTGCAACACAGTTGTCTATTGATGGCTGATTTACGATGACAGGATCAAGTTCTGCGAGAGCAGTGAAAGTGGACCAGTCTGCCTGATCCAGCTTCCACCTGGGCACGCGGGTAGGGTGGCATCGACCACGGCCAGTCTCTCTCAAAATGATCGGAAAATGATCACTGCCTAGTGGATTACTGTCAACCCTCCATGAAAAATGGGAGAATAATGAAGGGGAGCAAACTGAGAGATCAATGGCAGTGAATGACTGACTTGGTGCATGAAAGTAAGTGGAAGAACCAGTATTGAAAAGAGAAAGATCGTGATCAGAGAGCATCTGCTCTACAGATCGACCCCTCCCATCAATAACAGCACTTCCCCAGAGGGGATGGTGTCCATTAAAATCCCCCAGGATTAGAAATGGAGATGGTAACTGTGCAACGAGAGCATCCAGGTCTGATTGATCATATGTCTCTCCAGGTGACAGGTACAGAGAACAAACAGTGATGGTACGACCCAAGGAAATACGGATGGCTACGGCCTCCAAGGGTGTATTGAGTGACAAAGACAGGGTGGGCACATGTTGATCAACCAAAAGTGCCACCCCTCCATGTACTCGACCATCACACAACTTGTCATTTCTGTACAGAGAAAACTGCCGAATGGAGACTGTATCAGCAGATTTGAGAAATGTTTCTTGTAGAGAAAGACAAACAGGATGGTAGGAAGCAATCAGCGTTTTGATATCATCCAGATTAGAACGTAAACCTCGACAGTTCCATTGTATCAAGGTGGCCATTTTTAAGGACGAGCAGGTGAAGTGGTTGGAGAACCCTTCGGTTTACGACCTCGTCTTTTGTCTTTACTGTCTTTCTTCGGAGGAGGTCTATCAACCTCCATGGATCCTGCTGTGGGTCGAGTGGGCAGGTTTTTGTTATTGGAAGAGGAATCAAGTGACTGAGGACGCGGACGAATAATTGTTTTGTTTATTGTGGTGGGAGAAAATGATGTGTCAGAAGAAATGCCTGTATTTGAAACTGAAGGACATGGATCTTGAGGTTTGTTGGAAGTTGTGGGAGGAACAGAGATGGGTGTGGAAGTCGATTCATCTACTGTTTTAACTACGGAGGTCAAAAGGCTTTTCGTTTGTTTTGAAAACGATTCTTTTGGAGGCACAGAGAGATCTGTCTGCACTTCCACTGTAGTTGTGGAATGGAGTGCAGCAGCATATGTCCGAGATGGGATTGTGGACATCAATTTCCGAGCCTCAGGATAACTAATGTTATGTGTTGTTTTCAAACGCTGCACCTCTTTTTCCTCCAACCATTTTGGACAAGAATGAAAGTAAGAGGGGTGAGAACCATTGCAGTTGACGCAATGTGGGTTTACGTCACAATTATAGGCATCGTGGTCCTTGCCTTTACAACGAATACATGTCAGGGAACCACGACAAGATGTCTTTGAGTGGCCGAATCTCTGACATTGAAAACATCGAAGAGGGTTTGGAATGTATGGCCGAACCCTGCAAATGAGATAACCTGCTTTGATGGTGGCGGGTGCTCGTGGTGAAGTGAACGTTAAAACAAGGGTATTTGTTGGCAGTGTAACTCCATCTTTGCGAGTGGAGATGCGCCTCACTGCAGAAACTCCTTGAGTGGAAAGACCGGCGAGAATCTCCGATTCAGGAACATTCTTCAAATCCCTTTCAACAATAACTCCTCGTGAAGTATTCAAAGTAGCATGGGGTGTAACCTCAATAGGTATATCGCCAATTACCTTTGATTTCAAGAGGAGTTCACTGTGTTGGGATGTGGATGTTTCAACCAGTATGTCACCAGATCGAAGCTTCTTTACTGACTTTGGAGAGCCAGCAAGTCCCTCTAGCCCCTTTTGAATAAAAAAAGGGGACATTTGTCCTAAAGGTTTTTCTGAAAGAGAATGCAATATCAGAAAATGAGGTACGTGTGTTACTGATGTTGGAGATTGCTGTTCTGTGTATTCAAGATGTGGTCGCTTACCCATTGACTGTTTTTTTACAATTTTACTTACATTTTTTGAAGGATCCATAGGAAAGAGAAAAGTTTCGGTACTCACTGACCCCACCCACCATGGAGCCCTACAAGGGGACGCACTACAAAGTCATGCAAGGACAATGCAGCAACGCCAGGGTTTCGTGAGCACTATACCCAAACACCAGCATCAGGCACAATGTCCACAACACCCGTTGAGAACTTTCAACACTGGTACTTGGTTGGCTCTAGCCCAGGTGGACCAGCCGATTGACCCAAGGGGGCCACCCAAGGGTCGCCCGTCTACAGGAATTCGAGGCCAAAGTGGTGTGTTAGGGTTGGACCCCTCAACCACCAGGATCCTCTCCTCCCCTTCACGGGTCGCCACACACGGCAAACACGTGGGTGGATGTTTAGATCCCAGAGAAGGTAACCAGACAGAACAGAACCTTCCCTGGGAGGTCCCCTCACCACGTACAGGTAATAAATTTGAAAATACTTTAATAAATAAATATTCAATGAGGAAACAAACCTTTCTGTCAGAAGAGGTAGTTAGCTACCTTTAATACTTTTCAATAAAGTTTATCCAGAACAGCAAAACTAGAAAGATCAACTTCAAATAACTGGCTTGTCACAGCTTTCCTATACTCTACTTAATATAACTATATAACAGAAATATATATGAACTACCGAAATTGCTCAAGGTAGTTTTCTAGTTTTTGTAAAGATCAATATTAAATACATCTTTTCAGAAAAGGTTTGAGGTTGGGAGAAGCTTGTGATAGAATGCATAGTGGTTATAATTCTATTTTAGGAATTTTTTAGGGTAGCTTTATTTCTAATTTCCACTTTAATCTCATCTCTTTACAGATAACTGCCTTCCCACAGTTTGCTGCAGACAGTGAAAGGCAGTAAGAGTTCAGATGCTGTAAGTTGAAGCACTCAACTCTGCACCATTACTTAGTTTCCACAACTGCTAACTGATTTCTCATCTGCATTTTGGACTTTGTCTAGTGAAAGGGATATCCCAAAAACATCTAGGGTGCTATTACCACAGGTCTGTTATAACCTTTAGATTATGATTAGAAAGTATGATGAATTTTTTAAAAAAGTTTTGAAATTTTCTCAGTATGCACAAATTTCATTATTGTTTTATTGTGCTGATTTTGAATGTCTGACAATTACTATAAATAATATAATAATTTAAACTATTCCTTTTATGTACAAGATTGAGGTAAGGCTATAACAAAAGAACTTGAAAGGAAAAAAAATCACTACATGAATGCTTTTCCAATTCCATCTGGAATAAGAGAACAATGACTGCCCACTGCCAGTATCATCAGTTGAATTGCCCGAAAATCCATATGCATGACATCCTGCAACTTCACCAGTAAGTTTTGAATAAAATGGCATGGATACTAATTTTAAAAATTGAAAAGTATATATATATATATATATACATTGACCCCAAATTCACCTTCATAGTTTTCATACTAATAAAAACTATAAATGTTTTGTGTATCATGAAAATTTACAAGCTTTTAGTAATCATTACGTGTTTTGTAGACATAAAATCAGGAAATTAACTGGAGTATTTTCACTAGAAATTCCTCCAAGAATACATAGTCAAAGAGTTGACTGATCCAAGTTCAAATGACTTCCATGTTAAGATTAGAAATACCTTTCTTCACCTGAAAGATCTAAAATTAATTTTTGAAAACTCAAACATCCCAAACAAATTCCACGTTTCTTTATTGTAGTAAAGCTAAGTTTATTTTCTTCACCCTAACTATAGAGCATCAGTAAATTAGACCAACCTCATATCCACTGTAATAAAAAGGAAATCTGAATTATCCTTTTTACCTTCTAGATGATTTCTACACTGATCTTATGTGTAAGCAATAAAATTGAAAGATGTAAAAGTTATGATTGTCTGAGGGATGACCACATTGTAATAAATATTTTGCCTTAATTTTGTACTCAAGGAGCAGTGATTAGAAAAGAGGGGATATACCTGAGAAAATGTCATAATTCTCATACTTGTTGAAATTGAGTTTTTTATACTGACTTATAAAATTAAAAATGTAAAAAATGACATAACATTAAAATGTGTGTAGTATAATTTTCTTACAGAGAAACTCTATTTCCAATAAATACTAATATTTCAGAGAAGTTTTTCTCATTCAGTACTAAAAATGAGTAATTTTTTAACTCCCCTAAACTGACCAAAAATGGACATGTACAAATTTTTGTAAATACATATAGAGTAACTGTGAAAAAGTATATTTCTACAAATTTTCATGTAAATTGACTAAACTATGAAGAAATAATTGTCAAAAACACTAAATCTACA
>CM022399.1:112575-149382 GCA_011833715.1 Carcinoscorpius rotundicauda | reverse complement strand
GCGCTGAACATGCACGCCATCCCAGCCGTGGGGGCGTTATAATGTGACGGTCAATCCTACTATTCGTTGGTAAAAGAGTAGCCCAAGAGTTGGCGGTGGGTGGTGATGATTAGCTACCTACCCTTTAGTCTTACACTACTAAATTCGGGACGGCTAGCACAGATAGCCCTCGAGTAGCATTGTGAGAAATTAATAAACAAAGCTTCCTGGTTTGATTATTGATTATTCAATAATTCTCTATGAAGAAGACACAATATGTATTATTTTTACACTGTTCTGTCTGAAGAAGCACAGAATTTTATTCAAGTTTCATTTTTCAAATGAATTTAAGATTCTATGTGTTTCAGTACGTGTGTTACTAAAATAAAGTCTTGTCCTCTTATTGGAATAAAGCTTCTAGGTGTGGTAATTTTATTTTTATGCCATATTATCTGTCGTACGTTATGCAGGTGCTCTACAAACTTCACCACTACATCACTTAGTGGTAAGGTTGGTATCGAACCCTGGATACCCTGTAGCATGGTCAAGTGGTTTACCAACTGAGCTAATGTACTGGATATTCGATAACTGAGTACAAAGTCATGGGACAGCGTCCTACTTAATTTTATGTATCTATAAATTGTATTTTAGTTGTCTTCCACTCGCTATGGTACGTCAACCTATATCCATACAGGATTTTGAAATATTTAGTATTTCCGCTTTTAATTTATCTTTCTTAATTACTCTCTTGGTTTTAAATATTAAAACCAAATATCTAGTCCAATCCGTCAGTAAGTTCATCAACTGTATTTGAGAAATATCAGTTTTGGAAGATTATTCCCCCATCAGCTACCTTCAAAATACATCAGCGGTATATCTTCAATACCTTTGAAATCCCAACTGTACTTATATTTAACATCAATGGTTTCAAGTTCTTGATTAACAATAATTTCTCTTTATTAATCATTTTATGATAACTAATTTTGCTGTTCTATCGACGTGGTTTGGTTTGAATTTCACGCAAAGCTAAAGGTGGGCTATCTGCGCTTCCCGTGCCTAATTTAGCAGTGTAAGACTAGAGGGAAGGCAGTTGGTCTCGAGTTAGTATCTGTGTGTTCCATTCACCCACTACATCCTAACTTAAAAATAAATAAGTCGTGTAACAACACGTACTGTCAGTCGAAGTTCCAACAGCTAAGCTAAACCAACCACTCAGCCAGTCTCCTTACCGTTACGTGATTGGTGAAGCCTTTGAGGATATTTTTGGAGTAACTGACAACAGGTTGGTTAAAATAAAGAAAGAATTTGAGGTAGAGAAGTTAGTTTAAGGTTCTATAGGTAGGGTAAGTAGAAAATAAAATTAAATAAGTAACTGTGGCTACTGCTGGCACAGACACTACTACAACCAGAAGAGCTGATGATAATGTGAAGCTGTGTCAGATACACCCACTTAACTAGGTTCGTGAGGCACTAGACACTACTACAACCAGAAGAGCTGATGATAATGTGAAGCTATGTCAATATACACCCACTTAACTGGGTTCGTGAGGCACTAGACACTACTACAACCAGAAGGGCTGATGATAATGTGAAGCTGTGTCAATATACACCCACTTAACTAGGTTCGTGAGGCACTAGACACTACTACAACCAGAAGAGCTGATGATAATGTGAAGCTGTGCCAGATACACCCACTTAACTAGGTTCGTGAGGCACTAGACACCACTACAACCAGAAGGGCTGATGATAATGTGAAGCTGTGTCAATATACACCCACTTAACTAGGTTCGTGAGGCACTAGACACTACTAAAACCAGAAGAGCTGATGATAATGTGAAGCTGTGCCAGATACACCCACTTAACTAGGTTCGTGAGGCACTAGACACCACTACAACCAGAAGGGCTGATGATAATGTGAAGCTGTGTCAATATACACCCACTTAACTAGGTTCGTGAGGCACTAGACACTACTAAAACCAGAAGGGCTGATGTTAATGTGAAGCTGTGTCAATATACACCCACTTAACTAGGTTCGTGAGGCACTAGACACTACTACAACCAGAAGAGCTGATGATAATGTGAAGCTGTGCCAGATACACCCACATAACTAGGTTCGTGAGGCACTAGACACCACTACAACCAGAAGGGCTGATGATAATGTGAAGCTGTGTCAATATACACCCACTTAACTAGGTTCGTGAGGCACTAGACACTACTAAAACCAGAAGGGCTGATGTTAATGTGAAGCTGTGTCAATATACACCCACTTAACTAGGTTCGTGAGGCACTAGACACTACTACAACCAGAAGAGCTGATGATAATGTGAAGCTGTGCCAGATACACCCACTTAACTAGGTTCGTGAGGCACTAGACACCACTACAACCAGAAGGGCTGATGATAATGTGAAGCTGTGTCAATATACACCCACTTAACTAGGTTCGTGAGGCACTAGACACAACTACAACCAGAAGGGCTGATTATAATGAGAAGCTGTGCCAGATACACCCACTTAACTAGGTTCGTGAGGCACTAGACACTACTACAACCAGAAGGGATGATGTTAATGTGAAGCTGTGCAAAAAACACCCACTTAACTAGGTTCGTGAGGCACTAGACACTACTACAACCAGAAGGGATGATGTTAATGTGAAGCTGTGCAAAAAACACCCACTCAAGTAGGTTTGTAAGGCACTGTTAGCACCACCTGGTAAAGTAAATATATAAATGGAATTGTCAAATATTTTACCAAAACAATACCACTCTCTCATATGTATGTTTTTATGTAAATACAAGTTTTGACAAAAAATATTAACATACTAAATCGTTACAACAACTCTTCTCACCTCCTGGAAAAGCTTTTCTGTAAAAACCAAAGCTGTTTAATACAATAAAAAAACATTAAACTTTTGAAGATGTATCTCATTATAACAATGTATTTTGACAAAAATAAACATTTTTTAACTTTTAAAGAAACAATAAAAGAAAACCATTACTTGTTCAAAGATCTTTACTATCAGCTCCTTCTTCATCAGTAATTTTGTTTTCAGGACAAGGTATAAAGGCGTCAGAAGCAAAATGTGCCATATGAGTCTTTCCTGGGCACGTGAGTTTGTAATCCGTTGTCATAGTGATCAGGATGACATGGATCTAAGACCGTTAAAAGTACGTAGCTAAACATTTATTTACCCAGTGTTAATTTTATAATCCTAACAACGAGTTTATTATCAAAAAACAAATTTGTTGTATCAAAACTACATGATATTAAAAGTCTTTCATCTTTTTGTGTTTAATGGAAACTATCAACCTTATTGTGTGTAATATATACTTACAACACCTGTCAGCATATCTTCGGTATTCTCGAGGGCAAGTGAGGTTTTCTGCTGGAACACACACTGAAGAAAACAAGAAAAAGTTAAATCTTTTTTAGCTCATTTACTGTCGCCGATAGGAATAGAAAGTTTTACACAGTGCGAGATCCGTGAGAAAAATAAAACGCGTTCTTCAAAACGGTATATTGACAGCAAAGTTTTATTTCTTTATATACTTAGTAACTGAATCAACTCATTAAACTAATCACAGAGTTTATCTCTATCAATCATGTTAAACCTTAAGGTACGTTTCATTTACTTTGGTATTTCTCTTGTAAAATTTGTATTTGGCAAAGTTTAATGTAAAACTATTTATTCTAATGTCAGTTATGAAAATACAGGATCTCTTAGGAATATTACGCTGGTGAAACGTGTCAGTATGTGATTTGAAAGTGTCTTGCAAACAAGTTGTAATTTCTTTATTTGCATTGTCTTTTCAATTTTGTTGCCAATAACAGATCTATTGGTTTCTTGTTTTGATACGTAAACTGTATTATTTAAATAACTGCTGTTCAAAATTACATCTTTTATATATTTTTTGTTTCTAATTTATTAGCTTTGTGGTAATTTTCAGCATGATACTCTGTAGAGTTTTTGATACATGATAATTTATTAACTTGTGTTTTAATTGTTGTATTTCTGTGTATACCCCCTCGTTGAGGTGGGATAAATAAAGAGAATAATAAAAAGAGTTGGAGGTCGGTGGTGATGACTAGCTGCCTTCTCTCTGTTCTTACACTGTAATTAGGGACGGATAGCTATCGTGTAGCTTTGTGCGAAATTAAAAAACAAACACGTGTGCCAGAATCCGTTAAAACACAATATAATAATTTTGGTAGGGCGTGAAGACAACAAGGTAGAACTGGTGTTTATTGAAGACAGAAATTTATTTTATCATGTGATAAATACAGTTGTCGAGGATATTCCATTTATTGAATATTTCATATTATAAATTCTATTTTTAGGTGAATTAATAACATTCGAATAATCATTTAATTTTTTTTCTTTGTTTGGGAATTTCGCACAAAGCTACTCGAGAGCTATCTGTGCTAGCTGTCCCTAATTTAGCAGTGTAAGACTAAAGGGAAGGCAGCTAGTCATCACCACCCACCGCAAACTATTGGGCTACTGATCACTTTTACCAAAGAATAGTGGGATTGACCGTAACATTATAACGCCCCCACGGCTGAAATGGCGAGCATGTTTGGCGCGACGCGGGCGCGAACCCGCGACCCTCGGAATACGAGTCGCACCCCTTACACGCCTGGCCATGCCAGGCCTAATCATTTAATAACACAGACCAGTGAAAGATTCTGAAACCACATAAAAGTGATGGAATAATAAGAAATTTTATTAAAGTTGTTAACCCTATCATATCATAGAGCCCAGGCTCTAATTAATTTAGCAGTGTAAGATTAGAAAAAAGGCAGCTAGTTATCACCACCCACCGCCAACTCTTTAGCTATTCTTTTACCAATGAATAATGGGGTTATCTGTCACTTTACAACGCCCCGACTACTGAATGGGCAAACATATTTATGTGATGGGTATTCGAAGTATTTCTTTGGATTATAACGAATTATGCTAATTCTTACCAAATCAGTCTTGTCTTAATAATACCAGCAAAAATAACACGATTTACCTTAAACAACAGTCATCAATGAATCGCTTTAACATAAATGTATCTTTCACTTGTTATTGAATATTCTATAAAGTGATATTTACGTTACCTGAAAAACTTGTAGAAAAAGAAATTTTAATCAGATTATTATTTAATTCCTGTGGTGATTGTGGTAGTTAAATGTACACAATATTCTCAAGTCTGAACCAAAGCAAATTAAACTTTTAAGAAAGTTTTGAAGGATTTGTACGAAAAAAAAATAGAGAAAAAACAAAAATTATTAATTACAATGTACGAGTTAGGGTTTGAGAGCTGCATTTGAAATATAAAAGTTTAAGCTACCAATAATAAATGAGTTGCAATACCATTCATGAACAGATGTAGTAAAGAACCAGCTTATTTGTTTATAGAGGGATTTTACGTCTTGTAAATGTAATGTAAAATGAATGAAAGGGGATGTTGTGATCAGAGTCGTATTTATATTCAATTACGCAAGGTTGATGATTGTGCTCGTTTATGAGGGTTTTTTTCCTTTTCTCTGACGGAGCTTTATGGATCAATGGTATCTGGGTATTTTGCCTCTTCCTCCTTCCTGAACTTATTTTCCCTAACTGTTTGTATGTTAGGTCCTTCTCAGGGCAATGTCCATTTATAGTCTATTATTCACAGTAGGTCAAGTTAGCTAGTGGCAATTTATTTATTTATTTATTTTTAAATACATAAATATGTAAACTATAAATATAAGATTTAAAGTTTATATACATACATATTTTACTTTAATTTATTTTTCTTTATATTTAAAATATATGTTAATTGGGGAGAGATATTTAGGATTTTCTTCATCATTTATGAGGTACCTGTCTAGTTCGCATAATAAATCATTTTTCATCCAATTTTTGTTAAAGTACCTTATTGTAATATTTAGGAGTCTATCTGATATGGTTGGTATGTTCGAGTATTTATGAATGAATTTAGATGATATTGATCTCGGGACTCTGTATGCAGTTGTGAGAAGTGTGTTTTGGATTGTTTGTAGTTTAGGTTTGATTGTTTTATTACTTACAGTTATCCATGCTGGAGCTGCATAGTCTATTACTGGTCTAATATATGTTTTGTATATTTTCAATATGTTATCTGAAGATGCTCCACTGTTTTTACCAGTTAGACTCCTTCCATAGTTGGTTCTTCGCCAAATTTTATTTTTAATTTCGTTGACATGATTGATCCAAGTTAATTTTGAATCATAAATCAGACCTAAAAATTTTGCTGATTGGGCAATCTGGAGTAGAGTGCCATTCATATATATTTTTGTGTTTTGTCGATTTCGTAAAGACTACGAGCTGAGTTTTTGCTGTGTTTATTTTAATTATATATTTTTCACAGTATTCACTAATTGTATTTAATTGTGGTTGTATGTTTGTAGCTGCTATCGTGGGTGTTGCGGCACTTTTCCAGATTGCCACATCATCTGCGAACTGTGATGAGAATCCATGATTTGGATCCTTCAATGGCATATTGTTTACATACATGATGAAGAGTATAGGGCTAACCACCCCTCCCTGTGGGACACCAGCTAGTGGAGTAAAGTATTCGGGAAAAGTTCCTTCTACGTTTACTCTACATTTTCTGTTTTCCAGAAAGTTAGATAACCAGCGAATAATTCCTCGCGGTAGTTTCATTTCATTCATTCGGAACCTTAGACCGTCGTGCCAAACGGTGTCGAATGATTTCTCGATATCGAGGAGGCAAGCGACTGTACATTCGTTTTTGTTGAAACTATCTATTGTGGTTTCGGTTAATCTTATTAAATGGTCTGTCGTTTGTCTAAATTTTCTGAATCCATTCTATTCTTCTGGTAATTTTGATGTTATCTCCAAGAATGTGGAGAGTCTATTACTTATTGTTCTTTCAAGAATTTTGCCAACACAGCTGGTCAGGCTGATTGGTCGGTAGCTATTTGGTTTATTCGCTGGTTTTCCTTCCTTATGGAACATTAAAATATTTGCTAGCTTCCAAGAAACTGTGATGTATCCTGAGGATAGCGATAAGTTAAATAGTGAATTTAGGTGGTCAAACAATTTCGGAGTGCCCTTTTTTAGGAGAATAGCTTGTATTTCATCTTCTCCTGGTGCTTTGTTTTTGGTGTTTTTTATTGCTTCTAGTATTTCATGTAGGGATATTTCCTTTGTTAGTAATGTGCTTTCGTAATCAGTGTTAGAACTTGTATTTGTATCAGTTACGTTTACTGGAAATATTGGTTCATATTGATGTTTATTGTTTGCTATGTGATTAGTGACTTTATTGTAGAAGTTTGTATTCATATTTGGATCAGTGTGAGTTTTAAATGTATTTTGGAGTTGATCCTTGAATGCTTCGGCTATTTCTTTATTTGTGTGTGCAGTGGTGTTATTATGTTCAAGTGGAGGATATTTCTTTGTGTTTGTGTTTTCATTTGTGAATCTTTTAAGATGTGACCACAATTTTTTCGGGTCAGTTATGTCGTTTAGTTTATTACAGTAATTGTCCCATTTATTTTGTTGTTTTATTTGAGTTCTGATGTGATTTCTAATGTTGTTTATTTGTGTTTTAGTTTCTCTGTTTGTTGTAATCATGTACTGTCTTCTCAGTTGTCTGCGCTTTTTGATTAGGTTGATTATTTCTGTGGTGGGTTTCCATGTGTTGTTTGTTGTTTTATGGTGTTGTTTTAGTATTGTTAACTTGGCTGCTTTCTGAAGGCAATCCGTGATTGTTTGACAATAGTTGTCCATTTCGACATGCGTTTTAACTTCTTTAATAATTTTATTAGGTAACAGATTATCTAATTCTTGTTTATAGCATGGCAGTCTGCTTTACTGTAATTAAAGTTTTCTTTCCTATATGTTATATTTTTACAGGGGGCGAGATCGAAGACGCAGAAAATTGGGAGATGATCACTATCTACATCTTTTCCCACTTGAAATTTTACTAATTTCTGGCTTAAATTATATGTACACATACACAGATCTAGTATGTCACTAGTGTTAGTGGAACAGGATGTATGTGTTGGGGTGGTATCATTCAATAAAGCTATGTTATTATCATCTATAAATTGTATTAATTTTCTACCATTGGAATTAGAACTTGGGCATCCAAAGGTAACATTTTTACTGTTTAAGTCTCCCATAACTATGGTGTTTTGATTGTGGGAAAAGATGTTACTAAGTAAAATTGTATCTAATTGTTTATTGGGTGAGCAGTAAATTCCTGCTACGGTTATTTTAGTTTTATTCGTTTGGAGGATATCTACAGTAGCATGTTCATTGCTACTGTTTAATTTGGTTTGTACTACAGATAAGTCCACTTTGTGGAGCGGCATAATGCCTCTGTTTTCATCATTTTTATTTTTTCTGTCTTTTCTAATAGTTGAATAATATGGTATTTTAAATCTGTTATTATTGTGTATTAGAGTTTCACTTATTATTATAATCTGGGGGTTTAATTCTTCTATTAGGTCTTCAATCTCATGTTTCTTGGAAGCTATTGCACCTTGGATGTTGATATACACTACTGTGAACATTGTGCAGTGACCATGTAACCTGTTAGTGTAGTTATAATGTAGGGTATATGAGGTGTGATGTGTTTTATGGAGATAGTGATCAGTAGTTCTAGAAAGTTAGTTGTCTGGTTTGGTTTGGTATATTCTGTTATAAAATCTGTTATTACATTTTGAAAACTGTTGAAAACAGGCTTGTTTTGTCTGTTGTGTTAATATTCGTTTCTTGTATGGTGGTGTTGTTTTCTTTTGGTTTTTGAGTTTGTGTTAATATGTTCTTGTTCTGTGTATTAGTCTTCTGTACTTGTTGTTTATGTGGTTCTTTTCCTTTTAACATTTCTGCATACGTGGTTTTTGTTGTTTTATTGAGTTCTGTTGATGTGTTTGTTTCAGGTAAGCTGTTTGTTTTCGGTTGATTCTGTTCTGTTGGTGTGTCTGTTTTAGGTAAACTGTTTGTTTTCGGTTGATTCTGTTCTGTTGGTGTTCTGATCTGATAAATACGTTGCTTTATTTGTTTATATTTTTCACAGCCTTTGTAATTTGCTGTGTGGGTTTGACCACAGTTACAACATTTAGGCGTTTCTTTTTCTTTTTACATTGGTTGATATGGTGTTCCCCGCCACATCCGCAGCACCTCGGTGATGCTAAGCAAGCTGCTGAAACATGTCCATATCTTTGGGAGTTGTAACACTGTGTTACAACAATTGCCGGAGTTTTCAATTGCTCAACTTGGTATTTTTTATACCAGAGCAATATTCCATTGTTTATTAAATTTTGTATGTTGTAACTGTCATCAATGTCAATTCTTATCAGGTTTGTAGGGGTTTGTGTTTTCTTAGAAATAATTCTTTCTGTCTTTGTGTGTGGTATGTTTTGTTCGTCAAGTGCTTGTTTAACTAGGTCCAGGTCAATCGTCTGATGAACCCCTCTTACCACAATTGCTTTTGGTTGCGGCTTACTTCCTGAAAGGTGAATTTTAATGTTTCCAGGTTTAAAGGCATCTGTTGGCCATTCTTTAAGTAGTCTGTTAAGATCGACAACATCTTGCCCTTGCACAAGTACACCGCCTCTTGGCAAACGCTTAATGTTAACTATATTAACATTAGGTTTGCATCTTTTCACCTCTGTGGCAAGCAGGGGTTGATTATACTGACCCGGAATGCCTTCTAGTATTACGGAATATTGTGGTGGTCTTGTTTTTGCTACTGTATTGTGGTTGGGTTTTTGTTTTTTTTAACATTTCTTTTTGATACGACAGTGATAAAGTCTTGGTCCTCGAAGTCTTGATCACTGTCATTTTTTTCTTCATTATTATTATTTTTAGTCATATCAACATCCTCGGTGCTGCTGTTTCTTACCGTTACATAATCGGGACTTGACCCTACTTTAGTTGCAGGGGTAGCTACCTCTACCTCAGTATTAGTAGCTACCACTGCTTCTTCTTCGTATTCTGAGTTTTCCGAAGAATTAATTTCTTTTATCAACTTTCTCTTAACTTTACTTTTTTTTAATTACATTTTTTTGTTTTATTTACCGAATTTAATTCTTTTTTTGCTAGACTACATAGAGCTAGCAATGGAGAATTATTTTCATTACCACCAACTATACTTGACTTACCTGCAATCAACGTTTGCTTCGAGTTAACGGTTTTTCCCGCCATTTCCGTCATTTTCTTTGTTCGTGCCGTTCTTAGGCTTCTTGCGGTTTCCCGCTCTGCTGCCGTTGATTTGAGTTTTTCTATTTGTGAGGTCTTTGATTGATATGCTGTCTTAATCAGAAAAATAAATAACTTTAAGTTCTTCTTCTTAAATATTCAGTAAAAATTTCAAGCCCAAACCGCCTTTAATCAGAGCTAGACAATAAAACGTCTGATTTGTTTCGAGCTTTAACAAACACCCTGGAGCTTTATGTAAACTTTTCTTTCCGATGGTGTTTGGGTATTTGCCCTGGAGGGTCAGGTTCACTTTGACCTCTTCCTCCTTCCTTAACATATTTTCCCTAACTCGTGATGTTATGTTAGGTCCTTTTCAGGGCAATGTCCATTTATAGTCTCTTATTCACAGTAGTCAAGCTTGCTGGTGGCATTTTTTTTTTCATCTTATTATTATTTTAAAATACATAAGTATGTAAACTATAAATACAAGATTTAAAATTTATACACATACATATTTTAATTTAATTTATTTATTTTTTTCTTTATATTTAATATATATGTTAATTGGGGAGAGGTATTTAGGAATATCTTCATCATGTATAAGGTACCTATCTAGTTCGCATAACAAATCATTTTTCTTCCAATTTTTGTTAAAATACCTAATTGTAATATTTAGGAGTCTATCTGCTATTATTGGTATGTTCGAGTAATTATGGATGAATTTGGATGATGTTGCTCTCGGAACTCTGTATGCTGTTGTGAGAAGTGCATTTTGTATTTTTTGTAGTTTGGTTTTGATTGTTACATTACTTACAGTTACCCATGCTGGAGCTGCATAGTCTATTACTGGTCTAATATATGTTTTGTATATTTTCAAAATATTATCTGTGGATGCTCCACTGTGTTTACCAGTTAGACTCCTAACATAGTTGGTTCTTCGCCAAATTTTATTTTTAATTTCGTTGACATGATTGATCCAAGTTAATTTTGAATCATAAGTCAGACCTAAAAATTTTGCTGATTGGGCAATCTGGAGCAGCGTGCCATTCATATATATTTCTAACTGTTGTTTTCTGTGTTTTGGCGATTTCGTAAAGAGTACGAGCTGAGTTTTTGCTGTGTTTATTTTAATTCTATATTTTTCACAGTATTCACTAATTCTATTTAATTGTGGTTGTATGTTTGTAGCTGCTATCGTGGGTGTTGCAGCACTTTTCCAGATTGCCACATCATCTGCGAACTGTGATGAGAATCCATGATTTGGATCCTTCAATGGCATATTGTTAACATACATGATGAAGAGTATAGGGCTAACCACCCCTCCCTGCGGAACACCAGCTAGTGGAGTAAAGTATTCGGAAAAATAGTCGGTTAAGGTCGACTACATCTTGCCCTTGCACCAGTACTCCGCCTCTAGGCAAACGCTTAATGTTAACTATGTTAACATTTGGTTTGCATCTCTTTACTTCAGTGGCAAGCAGGGGTTGGTTATAATGACCTGGAATGCCTTCTATAATAATTGCATACTGTGGTGGTCTTGTTTTTGTTATAGTACTATTACTTGTTAATTGTTTGTTGTTTTTTTCATGTTTCTTTTAGAAATAACAGTGATAAATTCTGAGCTTTATGTACTATTATTTGTTTTTGTTTTTGAATTTCGCGCAAAGCTACTCGACGGTTATCTGCGCTAGCCGTCCCTAATTTTGCAGCGTAAGACTAGAGGTCAGGCAGTTAGTCCTCACTACCCACCGCCAACTCTTGGGCTACTCTTTTACCAACGAATAGTGGGGTTGGTCGAACATTGTAAAGCCCCCACGGCTAAAAGGGTGAGCTTGTTTAGCGCGACGGGGATGTGAACCCGCGACCCTCAGATTACGCACGCCTTAATCAACCTGGCCATACCGAGCCTTAAAAATGTACACGTAGAGGTGTCGGGGATCGTATCCAGAACCTTTCACGTGCAGAGCGAACGCTTTACCACTAAGCTACACTCCTTACTGTCGTTTGTGTTCATAAACATCATTACGAATATTGCTGTTTCTAGGATCTCTAGTGATAACAAGAGGCCTCGTCAGTAATAATATGGTCGATAATGTGTTGTTTTAACAAATGAGATTACAATTAAAAGTTTCAAATTAAATCCTTTTTAACTACTGGTTAAAATCATAAGAATCACTAAATCATAAGAAGTGTAAAATCATTTAGAAAGGAAGAAGCCCAAAGGATATCTTCGCTTGAAGTGATTGTTCAACTCTTTTATTATAGGAATATCTTCTTTGCTTCACAAACCTAAATATTTAATACCCATGCTATACATATTTTATAATGTATAAAAATAATTCCGTTACTATTGTCAAACCCTACAAATGGGTTCTAAGATTAAAGAATATGTTAGATGTAAAACTCGATTTTTGCATACCACTAATTTAAAATCCGTAATGAACAAATTAAGAAAAATGTGAGATAAATATCTGCAAACATATCTGATTTTAAGAATAAATATTTGGTTTCATTGACTTCTAACTCTCCATCAATTCTTTATAGTATTCAAATAACAAACATTTGTGTTAAAAATATCTAATTTGTATTCGTAAATATTAGTGTAGAGCTAATTCAGAAAATAAGAGTCGTACAGCAATTGCATTAACAATCTGGAACCATATTATACAATCTAAAGACAGATCGAACATGGTCTGTATAAGTGAGATACCTTACATTCTTAGGTTTAGAAAGTTTAAAGAAAACATTGTATTCGTGAGGTTGATTTTACGAAAAGCATCATATTTATTTTTAACATTGTTAACTGCTAAAACAGAAGAATCACATTTTGTATAACTGACCAACGCATTCAAATGAGCTCAAACAAAACTATCGCAAACATATGGTTACATTAATAATCAATATTGTCAGTTAATTCAAATGCTTTCCTAACAGTAAATATAGAGGGAATTCATTTTTAATCAATACACATTGTGGGTGACATTAAATTCATAGGTAACGGCTGCAGTACATTCAATATCGAGAAGGGTGATTTCGATTTAAATGTTATTTGTGTTAAATTAAACGAAATTAAGACCTAAAATAAAATAAAATAATTTTATTTACCTATAGCATTATGTTTGTTAGCACCTTCACCATTTCCATATGTGTAAATTTCCGCGTTTTCAAATTGCACATCAGTCAACAATAATTCACCGCCATCTTTCCTTTGTATTCTCTCCCTACTTATCACTACTTTATTCAGAGGTGTGTACCAATTTATCAGTTTTCCTTCTTTATTATGAACATCTTTTGAACAGATTATTGTAACAGTAGAACCGTGTATAATTTCGTGGTCTACTATAGACCCTGAAGTAAGCAGTGAACTAATGTAAATGTACATTAATTCACTTAAAGTAGCCATAGATATAATTATTCTTGTTTTACTGTAAGGCCTTATATTTAACTTTCTTTTCTGTTTCTAAGTGAAATATCGCTGTTGCTATGCGCAAAAAATGTTCTTGTTTAAGTGACGTCATGAACTGATGTGATGTAATATTGTTTAGTGAATAGCTTATTTGACAATTGTGACATAAATATTGTTTGTTGATTTTATTAATTTAATGCAAAGCTATACGAGAAGTATCCATGCTAGCCATCCCTAATGTAGCAGTGTAAGAGTAGAGGGAAGGCAGCTAGTCATCACCACCCACCGCCCACTGTTGGGCCATACTATTACTAAAGAATAGTGGGATTGACCGTACAATTATAACTCTCCCAAGGGCGAAAAGGCGAGCATGTTTGGAGGGACAAAAATTCGATCCCGTGACCCTGTGATTACGATTCGAACGTTTTAACTATCTGGCCATGCCGGACATGAAAAAACTATTGTTGTCTTAATCAGTCTGAAGCAACTTTGTTGTTTTGATAAAAATCGCGTAAACTACATATAGTATCAGACTGGACATACAAATGGCGTTTTCAGAAATTTTTTGTCTCCCATTATTATTGGTATATAGCAGTTGATGCGATTCGTTAACATAAAAAAGTTCTTATTGTTGTTAATCACACCAGTGTTTTAATTTTACTAATACTACTTATTGTCAATACGTTCTAGACGTACTCTGTAGACTATGTAATAATAGCTGGATTTCATTACCGAAAGATCTTTTCTCAACGGTATTCTCGCAGAGGGCAAAGCGCAGTTAGCCCACTATAGAATTGTACTTAATTCAGAAATCAGCACTACAAAATAAAAATAATTGTGAAAAATTAATTGATTACTAGAGTTATTCAAGTTTGTAAATACTTATTACAAAAATCCAGATCTGTTTAAAATATCGTGTAGTTATTTTAGTTTCTTAATACTTTTTGTCAGGTCATACGCTATAAAAAATATCCAAGACTTTAACATCTCATACCATCAGCATAATTAAACAATTATATAAAAATGTACTTTTACACTGGGTAAGTATATCGTGTTATGTTTGTTTTGTTTTCAGTTTTTCGTAAAGTTACACAAGGGCTACCTGCGATAGCCGTCCCTTCTTCAGTAGTATAAGAGTGGAGGGAGGGTAGTTAGTTCTCACCGCCTAGTGCCAACTTGCAAACGAATAGTGATATTGCACGTCACATTATAACTCCACCATCTCTGAAACGGCTAGAACGTTTGGTGTGACGGAAATTCTAACCTAAACCGACTACATGTTCCTATTTTACGCATGTCTATCTCTTTATTTGCTGTTAAGGTACTTTTGCACCTAGCATCTTAAAATGTCCATTTCTCAGTTAAACCACCAATAAACCGAGAAAAAAAGCATCCAAAACTTAAGCATAAATCATTTAACAAACTAGTAATATAAGTAATGTAAGCTTTCGTTAATCTATTATTTTTTGTTACTGTGACATTTCAGTTTTTGAAATGTTCTTTTATATTTCTGTAAATGTTTAATAAATATCATCACAGATACTTCGTCTTTGAAACGTGTTCTAGGTTCGTAGAGTGACGTCCGCATAACTTATGTTATGTTTCACTTTAACTATCTGTTTGAAGAAAGAAGCATCATTCATAATGATAATTTGGTTGTGAGATATCCAGCTCCTCTAATCACTACAAACCTCATAGGGGAAGCTACTAATTCTGCCATCAGACTGTCATATAAAGGTAAGGTTTTATTATTGAGTCTTCAACAGAATGTACTTCGTGATCACGAGAAACCTACTTGATGTAACAATGTATTTCAATACGGCCAGTGTGGGAATTAAAACTTTTATTAAAATAAAGTAGACAAAAAGGCTTCAAACTTCTTATGTCATCTTCAGGTTAACAAAGATAATTTGGATATTTCTGTATTTTTTTTAGACGACACTTTACAACTATGTTTTTGAAGGCTGACTTAATTTCTTTGTTTGTCCCCTTCTTTATACACATACATTTCATGATAACATTTCGCCACAAGAAACAAAATATCTTTCTGTCTTTGACATTTGATATTACATTATTGATAACCATCAGAAAATAAATATTTAATCTTCTGTTTTATGTATAATGCCATCTCGTTCACAGGATGACTCTGAACTTTTTCGGAACATAGAATTAAATCGGCTGTCACTCAGTGTACTTTAACCAGCTTAAGGAAATTGTTTTGATGCACAATGTTTGGTTAGAAAAACAGTTAAATTGTAATAATTGTAGGACATTGTATGCTTTGTGTTTATTATTGTTTGTGCTCTAAATTGTGTTTGATATTCAATTAGAAGATTGTAGAAGCTATGCAAATGAAATTTGGAAACTGTAATATTAAAGATATATAAATTGTATTAATTTTAGCATGAAAATCACCTTGCTTTCATACTAGTCAAAGTTTACAATTGAGACTTTTTATAAAAAAAAATTATTATGGATATTTTTGAGTTTCTCATTAGTTATTGTATGCACTATATTTTGTTTGATAAGAATCACTTCAATGTTTGTTCCTTTCAATTTTTTCATGGAGTATTTTGGAGTTAAGATAGACCTGTACTTTGTTTGGCTTGGATATTACACCTGTATGCTGATTCCAGCTTCAGTAGTAGGAGTGTTGTGTTTTCTATATGGGTGATGCTCACAGGTTTGAATAAGGGGGAGAAAAAAGTTATCAAAAAGTTTATTATTTTTATAACTCATGTTTGATCATTTTCTAAATTATACCTCAGATAAATCAGTTACTTAGAGCCATGTGATTAATGGAATGTGGTAAATGATTAATCACTGGACGTAATTAATCACTGTTTAGCTAATTAATTATTTTCACACAAGCTATTTGTAGCTGGAATAATTGTAAAGAATAATAATTGGAACCATTAATTTTTATTGGTTGATGTGTTTTGAACCATTAAAATATTTTCAATAATATTTGTGATAAATTGATTTAAACATAATTTTAGTTAATCAGTTATTTTATGTGTCATTATCATTGAAATTGATAGTTGTATATTATGATTGATATAAATATTCAGCTGTACTGTGTTTATTCAATAAACTTGAAACAAAATTGCATTTTTTTACAGTAAAGACATTTGTGAAGACTACAAGGACACCATTTTATGTGATGTAGATATGGAATATCAGGACAGATGTGCAGTTTTGTCAGAATAACTCATCATTTCAACATTGGTGCTGCTGTATTTTTTGCTGTTTTTATCTCATTCTGGGGTAAGTATTATATAGATTTACATGTTAAAGTTGAATAAATAATATTCTCTACTTCAGACTCTGTTAGAACTTTCACACACAAAATATCAAATTTTTATGTCATTTAGTTTTAAGACTTTTTCAAGTAATGCTTTTCTTGTGCCTATTTTCTTTTTGCATGTTGACTATCCAACATGCATAGTAATTTTGATTTTAAGATTAAAAATACTTGTATGCATCAGAAAATGTTCAAATTTCACATACAAAATTTTTATAACCTCCAGATAATTATCAAAAATTTTTGTACAGAAAAAAACTTAATATTTTGTCTGTTATTTTTACTAATGAAACTCATTATGGGCTTGATAGATTTGACCACTATAAACAGTTATGAAATTAATATAAAGAATGCTTTTTTTTCATTCTGAAATAACTACAAACTATAACTCATATAAAATAGCTTAAATTAGATAACATTATACATTTATATACAAGGGGAGGACAAAAAATGCCTCTCCCTTGAAAATGTTAATTTATTTGATATCATATTGGAACAGATCTTGTTAAGTGAATTTTACACATTGTTCTATTATCTAATAAAATATACAACAAATTAACAGCATTTACAAGTGGGCCACTTTTCTTGTCCACTCTCTGTATATATAATTACTATTTTTATTATATTGATTTTTCAACTGTGCCTGGATAACAGTATAGAAGTTACAATGACACAGTGCATGTGTGCTCAAACTACTATATAAAATATAAAACTGACCTTTACAAAGGACCTGAATTTTGGAAAAGTAACTCACTAAGAAAATCCTCATGAGATGTGTAGTAATGGACACCCATAGCAAAAGGGTTACTTCAACATAAAAACGTCCAACATTGTATATTTACACTACTTGAAATGGCCTTAATTTCAAACCAACATAAAGCACATCAATTTTTCTTCACATCCAAGACTTCAAACTTCTATAACTGAAATCTCCCATCAAAGACTTCAAAATAATTCCAAAAACATGTCATTACTTTGAGATTTCTTTGTCTGTAATTTGGGACTTTTCAAGGAAAAAAGAAAACACTTTACAAAGTTTTTAATTACTAACACTTTGGTTAACAAAAATAGTTGAATTAATTGTCACAAGTCATATCAGTTTAAAGAGTGATTTATATTCTGTTGCAATTTCTGTCTTTACTGATGATAAACCTTTCACTTTGTTTTTATTTACTTTCAGCTGTAATATTTCTTGAATTATGGAAAAAGAATTTGGAAATAATTACCCACCACTGGGATGTGACTAGTTTTGCCACTTTAGAGGTAATGTGTACCTTAGTAACTAACTTTGTCACAATGGGCTTGTGTATTTAACACGAACTTTTAACTATGGCAGAAAACCAACTGTGATTCTGAAGGAACTAGTTGTGTCATCACAAACTTTGACAGTATTCATAAAAATATTTTAATTATATGTTGTCATAGTGTTGACTGTTCTGATTACAAAGTGATTTTTTATGTTAAAATTAAAAATACTTCATTTAAAAATTTTCAGATTTCACTTATGTAGTTCTTTAAACCTCCTTAATAAATATCAGATGTTTGCTGTCAGTAAAAAGTTTATTTTATCTGTTATTTTACAAACTATAACTCTAAATGATCAGTCAATTTAAACACCCTCATAACCATCATAAAAATTATGAAATAATTGTAAATTACATTTTCTTGTGCTAGAATAACAGCAAATTGTGACCCTAAACTGTGATAGTTTATCCTAAATAACTAAAAACTTGTGACATCTGTTTGTTCTCAATCATAGTTTTATCGACTTTTGAACCACATGTAACTATTAATACTTCATCACAAGTTTTAAATCACTTGGTGAACATTCAGCTCATGTTACCCTATTGAATTACATTAAACAATATGAAGAATAATTAATTGTTATTCTTTATTTTAGCTAATCCAACAACTTTTTTGTTCTTTCATTTTAGTTACTTTTATAGTAATAAATAAATAAATACTTATGAAAAACAAAAAATTGTACTATTTACCAGCATCTGTTTTTGTTCTTTACTCATGGCATTACCACACTATATGCCCCCTGTTAGTACAGCAGTAAGTCTATGGATATACAACATCTGAGACAACTATTGGTAGCTTGTAAAAGAGAGGCAGTGATAGGTGTGCATGCCAAATGACTCTTAATTTCCTAGTGTATGACATCATAAATAAACAAAATAGAAAGCTGTAAAATTTTTGCCTTGTCTGAGTAATAACTACAGTGGAACCCTTCTAAGTGGCCATCCACCAAGTTTGGTCACCCCTTGAAAGTGGTCATTCAATCACAGTCCCTTTTTGTTTACGTAATCCTTAATTATGTACAGTGGAACTCCTCTAATCAAGCCAGTTTGTCTCAGTTCCGAAGGTGGCTGCTTTAGAAGGATTTCACTGTAATTTACATAAAATCATTCAATAAGTAAATTATAGAAGAAGGGAGAATCTAAGAACTTAAATACAATTAAAATTTGATTCAGTAATTACATTGTGATGTAAAGTTTTCTTGTATACATCAATAATAAACTAGCTAAATTACATTTTGAATTTAACTCTGTAAAAGGTTGTGACATATGCAGTTTGACGTTCCTGATGGGTAAATGACCTTGTTTTCCTGCCTTGATTGGGTGTTCAGGACCTTTAACTTTGTTTGTTCCAGTATTATATTTACAGCTATTCTCTAGTATTTCACTTTGAACATCTTTTCAAACTTTGTCTTATAAAAATAATATTTGAATGTTTTCTAGAGGTATTCTTTTGAGAAAGTTTCTCAAAAATATATGTTTAAAAATGTAAATTTCTTAACACATAGATATGATGTTTTACCTGAACTCTTGATCATAATGTGGTTTGTTTTTATATCACCAGGAACATCCAAGGCCAGAATATTTAGCTAAATTATCAACAGTAAAGAAAAGGAAAGTAAATTTATTACAAGGGTAAGAACAGCAGTTATCAATTTATAGTGAAAATCAAAACAAAAATCTGACTTTTTGTCCAGTTTTTCCATTTGTTTTGTTTTTATACAAGATCTGTCTGTTGATGATGATGGTGTTGATTATCAGATTATAAGTTTTATGATGACAGTAAAAGTGTTTGGTGTTGGTTTTACAACAAAACTGTAACTAAATATACTCTATCAAACAAAATTAACAAGCTATGTATCTTTTGTATGAATTTTTTCTTGAAAGTATTGAAAATTATTAAACTTAAAAAATGCCTTATTCTTGAAAAATACAGTTATTTTGGGTAAATGGTCTTCAGAGGTATAATTTAAAGAAGGTGATAAAACAGTTTTTTAAAGTAATTTAGTATGAATGCACTACATATAGTTTAAAAGATAACAAAGTATAAAAAATTAATGTCAATAATAAAAGTTTAAAAGATCTTGATAGAACATTGTTTGAGATTGAAAGTTTAAAATGTCAAATTTTATGCTTGTTTGAAATGTTCTTATTTAAAGTTCCTGGCCTGGCTGCCAGGTGGTTAAGACACTTGACTTGTAATTATTATGTGATGATCAATCCCATTATTTGTTTGTAAAAGAGTGTGCCAAGAGTTGGCAGTGGGTGGTGATGACTAGTTGCCTTCCCTTTAGTCTTATACTGCTAAATTAGGGACAACTAGCACAGATAGCCCTCGTGTAGCTTTGTGTGAAATTCAAAACAAAGCAAATTATTTAAAGCTCATTAAATTTTATCCCTTTTTTTAAACAAAATAAAAAAACAGGTTAGATGTTCCAATACCTAAGTTGTGGTTTTATTATCCCCTTCAAAAATAATGTAAATTGAACTTCAGAAGGAATATTACAGCAGTTTTTCATCAGTTCTGGTTCTTTTTCTAAGGCCACGTGTTTAAACTTTATTTCTTACGAGTTATGAAAATTTATTACTTAGTTTTTTACTTATGTGTTTTTCTAAATGCTTCTGTGATGTACACTGTAACATGTAAATGAACCATGTGTTTCCTTTTGAAAGAGACCAGTACCACACACCATATTTTCCTGGTCTGTGATGTTACTACTTGAGAGTATTTATTTATGAATTAATTTTAAGTATATAGTTGTGTACACTAAAGTTATGTAAACATTTAAGATTTCAAATTCAAAGAAGAACCAATTATGAGAATATTGAAGTTTAGAAACAGGTTCAATAGGTAATGAAGACTTTATTTAACACAGTAATGGTGTTTGGTCTTCAGTGGGAATGAGAAACTTATCTATATACAGTAATATGTATGTATTATCAAAAATTATTAATTTGGGAAGCGATCTAGGGATCATCGTTAAATTTGAATGAAAATATAAAAATTGTATTTTCAAGCTGACAACTTGGGACTCTTAAAAAATAAACAAACTGTTACGTTTTTTTTATGTGGATTGAACGCAACAGAAAGACACAACAGCTTGTATAATTTATTACAACAAACTATTATATATGTAACAAATATAACATAAATTATATAATAACAATGACAGATATTCAGTTTCAACCTTCAAAGTTAATTACAATACAAAATGTGTCCAAGATAATGATCTAGAATGAAGTCCAAAAGTTCAGGTCAGAAATCCAAAATTCCAGTCTAGGGTGTGAATTTGGTCCCACGAAGAAATTCCGAAGTTTGAATGGAGAATGATGAAGTTCTTTTTACGGTGTTTTTGATGAATGTCTCAAATTTGTTGTTTTCCAATTTACTTGGTCTCCCCTAAACAGTCCTATACGTGTTGACCTTCAGTATAACCAGTAATTCGAATGAATCATAAAGATTAACAAAATAAAATCACAGCTTCTGTAGATCTAGCTCCAGTCACAAATTCAAGTTGAATAAACACACAGCAAACGTTGAAAATTTCTCGAACAAAGACAATATCTCTTGAATTGAAATAAAAGCGAATTACTGACTCTTCTCTGATTTTCTCGTGTCACCGTCTGTTTTTATACCAATAGGCCTACTGTTTTCTTGAACAATCGTGTAACTTTCACAGAATTCCAGAGCAATCCGCGCATGTCTGTTTTTGCATGAGACTCGTCGTCTAGACACCAAGGCCGACATACACATTCTATTTATAAACATATGATTGATCTACCTAATTCTAAAAGTTTCTAAATGCTATTTTAAATGAATAACAACATATTCTATTGATTTAAACTTCAAAACAATAATATAAATATGGAATTATAAATAACAGATATGGAAATCCAAACACAACACGACATGTTATTGTTTATACAAAACATTTACATGACATTTACATAACACAAACTATTTTGATAAGTACTGTAGGCATGGAGCTAAAAGAGGGGTTTATAGCTTAAGAAAATAATACAGACATGACTTTCAGCTGTAATTATTTATTTTTTTAGAGTCTTTAGCTGTAGGCTTGACAATACAGTCTCTGTATTTTGATTCATGTTGTTTCTTTATTTTTCTGACAGTCTAGAATGAGTTTTAATTATATTGTTACTTAGGTTGATTTTTATATTAATTTATACAGAATGCATTCTAAACTACACAAGTGCATGTGAAATCAGTTGAATGTTACATATTTCTTAACAGTTTACTGTTACTTCTGCTTTATGTTCCACTCATCCACCACATATTAAAAATAAATAACAAATATTCAAAAGAAAATAAACATATTTACTGGTATACACCTGTAACACACAAACTGTAAAATTGTTCTCAAAGGATCATTGTGAAGGCAAAGATTGTATGATCACAAATTTAATGACGAGCTTCCATCAGCTTGTACTATTATGTAAGAAAAGATAAACAGCAAGAAAGGAATTTCACCAGAATGGAATGATGTTTCTTTTGATATAATACAACAAAGGTTATTGTAACATAAACATACACAGCCACATGCTTTCTTTGATAGGTTTACATGACAAGTGTTTGTTCATCAACAGCCTGCTGTGTACAAGTGTTTGTTAGAATAAGGCAACACAAATAATTCATTCAGTGTCACACTTTGCTAATTACCAATAACATTTACTACCACTACCTATTTAAAATTACAATAGCTATATGAAAGAGTAATATATACAGTGGTAATAAATACTGAATATGTACTTGTGACTTTTGCTTAGTACAAAAACAGTAGAAAGAATTACAGATGTGATATTTAATAGTGACATCTGTTATGGTAATCATCCAGTGTCAAACACCTGTTGAAATATTGCCATGGAAACAAACTTGAGTAATAATGAACAACAGTGGCTTGAATAACAATATCCAACATCAGAATCCCTTAATTTTGTTGTGTCTGTTTTTAATAAAACCACTAGAAAATGCACAAGCTGTAGTTTCCAACTGATATACATACGAGTAAAACACTGGATTTTATGATGGCTAAAAATGAAGAATTAGAAAATTTCACAGGGTGACATAATTAAGGATGGGGAAGTAAGTTTAAAAGTACTGTCAGTTTCTTGCAGAAATCTCAGTGGAGTCCTGTAACACAGTAAATATCATTTGAAATAATTTTATAGTGGAATCAAAATGGTTATTTGTGGCTTGAGTTAAGCTGTCAGCAATAGATCTACAGTTTTGTTTGTGATCCCTATTTGTGGATTTTAAATACCTAGTTTTTAATTATCTGCTATGTTGACTTTTTTAATGCACAACAATGAGAAAATATGTGTTTAGAGCGAGACACGACCCCCACTAGGCACATATAAAATTATTCCAGTAGAAAAACAGCTCTTTCAAATAAAACAAGTGTTTAAAACATCTCTAAATAACGAGTTGTGTTTTTTGAAGTAATTATTTCTCAAGGTTTTGTGTAAACTTGTTTAACGTAAGTTCACTCAGAACAGTTTTGCATCTGTTATGTACTCATAACCACATAACACATCTTTCACTGAACAATAATTAATTTTTAAGTAAGTAATAGACATTCACAGTATTTCATATAGCATATCTGTCAATGTTGTGGTTCAAAATGCTCAGTCGATTTTGTTGTAGTTTTGTGTAACAATAACATGAATAAAAAATAATACGATTAAGTAGGCAAATTTTAATTTTGTCTCAACAATCATGAAATCATGTATTTTGCTTATTATCAATCTTTTGGTGGTCCAATCTATTCACAAGAAAGGTTTTCAGTGGTGTTTCAAGAATAAGTCTACTTTTAAAGGTTTTTTTACCCAAATGATTAGAGATCACTAAAAGGCTTAATAGAGATATCATTGTACCACAGATGGTACTGTTTTAGAGTAAGGCTGCATTCTTAAATTAAGATGATTTTTATAACTTCATGGTCATTGATTTTTGGTTCTATGTTTAAAGTAAAATTGTTTTTAAAACATGCACTTTATAAACTTGGGAGGATTTTTTAATATTTTCAGTGAATCCAGTTTCCAATTTTCTGCAATATAGCATTCGAGACAGTTATTTTTCATAATTATGTCTCCACAGAGAGGTGTACTGTATTTCAAGATTGCTGGTTATGAGTATTAAACCTTTTATTAAAATAAATTAGAGAACAATGTTTCAACCTTCTTAGGTCTCTTAGGCCTTCAGGTTAACAAAAAGAGTTTTAATACCCATACCAGCCATCTTGAGATACATTTTTACTTCACTTGGGTTTCTCATCATCATGAGAGAGATTCAGTTGTTCTCTTGTTTCATCTTCTTCCAAACCCTTTTCAATCGACTGCTATACCTACATATCTTGGCAGATTATCTTGAAACTTGGTAGGGTCATACTTTGGTCCAATATAATTTATTTATTTTATTATATCAATATAGGTATTAAGGCATTTCTTTATATTGGTTTATTTTGTGTTTAAGTTGTTGTATAAGTAAGGATTCTTTAATTTTGCATTTACTTATGTTTATTTCTTTATTTAGTATTTGAGTGTTTTCTATGGTTGTTTTGGGTTTATTTGACTCGCAGTGTTCGAAAATGTGTGCAGATGATTTTTATGTTCTTTGAATCTGGTTTCCATTTTTCTACTTGTTTCTCCAATATAGAAGTTGTGGCAGTTATCACATTGTATTTTATAAATAATGTTGGTGTGGTGTTTATTGGAGTAGTTTTTACATAGAATAGACTTCAGTTTTGTTCCTGGTTTTTGAATACTTTTGGTATTAACTGGAATTTCATAGTTTGTTACTAGTTTCTGCCAAATGTTGGTTGTTTGTCTGCTGATGTCAGGAATATATGGTATACAGCAGTATGTGGTTTCGTGATTTTTTGATTCGTGAGATATATTTACTTTTGTAGGTTGATTTTGCTTTCTGTCTTGGTGTGTGCGTATAATGTTTTCTACGGTTTGTGATGTTGATGAAGTATTTTTTTCATTTTGTAAAATTCATCATTAATTTTATTTGGTAAGCATAGTTTTATGGCTGTGTTTATTTGGTTTCTTAGTATGTTGAGTTTTTGTTTTGTTTCATGTGCTGGGTTCCAAGGAATGTATAGTCCAGTATGGATGATTGTTGAGTGGATTTCTGTTTTGAATTGTTTATTGGTTCTTGTAATTTTGAGTTTAAGAAATGGTATTTGATTGCTTTCTTCCTGTTCACATGTGAAGTTAATGTTGGGATGTATGGAGTTAATGTGATTGAAAAAATTAAGTAGGTGTTCTGTAGATTTTAATCCTGCAACCGTATCATCTACATATCTGTACCAGTACAGTGGTGGATGTAATGCTGTATTGCTTGTGTTTCAACTTGTGTCATAAAAATATTGGCTAGAACTGGTGATACTGGGTTGCCCATGCTTTGGCCATTTGTTTGTATATAGTTTTGGTTGTTGAACATGAAGCTTGTCTTTATCGTGGTGAATTCTATGAGGGTTGGTAATTGGTTGCTGGTAATGTCTATAGTTGGGTTAGGGTCTCGGATATAGAGTTCAAAGGCTATCTTGCAGACTTCAATGGTTGGAACTTCTGTAAAGAGGGATATAACATCGAAACTGGCCATTAAGACTTGATGATTAAGTTGATTTAGATTAGGCTGATGTTTTGTATTTGGAGAATGCCCATGCTGTGTATTTACCAAGATTGTAATTAAATAATTCATATGTGGACATTATTGGTCATAATGGAAAAAAGTGTTTGTGAAATTGTGTTGGCTTTCTCCATTTTTAGTAGTAATTTGTTAAGTTGCATCTTGTGTCTTTGTTGGATTTGTGTGTATTGGTTTAAATTTGTTCATGTCTGATAGGATGCTTTTCATTTTTTGATGTATTCATTCGTGCTCATTATGACTACAGCGTTACCTTTATCTCCTTTTTAATTTTTATGTTTTTGTCTTGTTTTAGGTTTTTAATGGAATTAATGCCTCTTTTTGTAAGATGGTTTTTTAGTTTTCTGTTTTGTGAAGTTATGTTGATGGTTTTGTGAGAAAATTCTTTGAAAAACTCATTTAAGATGTTGTTTTTAGGTGTTTCTGGAAAATATAAATTTTTAATTTTACCTGGGAAGTTTGACTGTTGGATGTCAATAAAATTATCTTCTGTTTGTTGGTTGTTTTTGGTTGTTTCCTTGTTTTTGTTCTCTGTAGAAAGTATCACAAGTCTCCTGGCTAGGTCTTCTAAACATGTTTTGATTTCTATGGTTGGAATATACCTAGGTGTTATTGCAAAGTTGAGTCCTTTGTTAAGTAGATCTATCTCATCTGTGTTTAATTGTCAGTCAGATCTGTTAATTATGAGGTTAGTCAACGGTTTGTCGTTTTGGTGTCTTTTCTGTTGTTTGCATCTTAGTTTTCTAGTTTTTTGTTGTGGCAGATCTTTTTGTCTCTGTCGTTCTTAGTATTGATTTGGTTTATGTTTTGTTGTATAAGTCCGTAAATCTCTGGTTTAATGCAGCATGCTAGTTGATGGTCTGGGTTCCTTTTTTGTTTTTGTAAGTCATGTAATTCTTTGTATTTTGGGCTCAACATGGCTTTGAATAGTTTTTCGGTAAATTTTGAATAATGTTTGTGTATTTATTAAATTGTTTTGAAAGTTTTACCTTTACAAAATTAGGGGTTAGTTGTTCCTTTCTACATTGTTGAATAAAATTGTAGAAACAACTGACTTACTGTTAACTTTTTCTAGATTTATAGAAGAATAGCCTCCTTCCTTACTGAATTGGGTAAGTTTTACCTGTTTCTAATTTTGGCATTTCCAAAATGGACATAGGTTATTTTGTTCATCATTTAGAATAACAAACTTTAACCAGAATCTGACTGCAAAAGTTTTTATCTCTATTTGTTTTAGTGCCAGATAAATACTGTTACAGTCAGTTTATCAGAATAATTTATACATCTTGAAAAAACATACACGTTTTATTGGTGAATGGATACAAATTATGCACACTTTTCAAAACAGAACTTATTTCTTTAAAAAAATTAATTTATGCCACATTATGCATGTTATCTAAATTTTTAACTAACTTTTCTGTTTGTACAGAATGTAATAAAATAGCATTATAAAGTAATTATGTATAAGTATATTGAACATCAGCACACTTTACCAGTCTTAGTTTTATTATTGATCAAGTCTGATTGTTTTGTTAAATAAACTAATGTGTGAAACACGGTAAAGTATATTTAGTTGTAATACCATACAGTTTTGTGAAAACTGTTCACATTGCTGACATATATATGCAGAAATACATGAAAATTGTCTAGTATTTAAATATACTTATGATAGTTAGATGGTTATTTGTAACTTTTAATTTTGTATTCTGTATTTGATTTCGTGACAGTTCATGGTGAAGAAGAGTAAATATCATATACAGTGTACAGGGATACTGAAAAGGAAAACTTGTAAACATGTATTTCAGATGCTCTAAAGGCAATGCAAGCACAATATGCAAACAGTGCCATGGATATAGTATTTTAAGTCTTTACATAAATATTAACATGTTAATATGTAACTAAGATTGTCATCTTCATTTTTACCATCCTTTCTTGATTAGAAATACTTTTGCAGTGTATTTGATATTTAGCATACAACAGACTTGTACATTTTACTAACAACTTGCAACATCTTGTGTAGATATGCACAGTAAATTCAGAAATATTGTGAACATTCCATCTGTAATATGGCATTCATCCAATGAACCAACCCCATGCATTTTCTGTCAAAGATATATGTGTGTTTTAACATAATTTTTTATAACTTCAAGACTTGTGTATGAAGGCTACTAATAAAACAAATTTTAAAATATGGAATTCCATTTTGAAAGAAATATACAAGATAAAATCATGTTAAAATTAATAATAAAACATATCTTATTAATGTAGCCAGTTTATGTAGAGATATTACATAAATTGGCTTCACTACTGCATGTTATATATGTTATATATTTTAAAAGTGTCATAGAGTACTAAAAATGTGTACAAAAACTACCATAAAAAGATATTTCCATTGCAAAACTAGAATGCCAAGCACTTTTTTTCTGTTGCAGTATGGAATTAAGTTAATCATTTTGATTTAAAGATTAACATGTGTTTTCTATTGATTTGGCTTGAGAAGTAGTTTGTGTTTGCTAATTTCATTGAAACTAGTGTATCTAGACCACAAGTGTTGTGATCAACAGTCATTGGTATCCTACGTCTGACTTTAACAACAACAAAGAAAATGGTGGAAGCTAAGATAAGGCTTAACATTTATTTAGATCATGGACAAATTAAGAAGAATATGAAAAATTCCTCTTCAATTCCTATGATTTGTATTTTATTATGACTTCCTCTCCCTCAACACAAAAATATTTGACCATAATATTTCTAATTGTGCAAAACTACATTGTAGAAATCTCTCTGCTCTGTGTGACATCAGCAGAGTAACTTGAAAGCTGGATCTGAACCAGACTTAGAAAGTTTGATATTTTTAACTGAGGAAGATAATGAATTTTGTAAATAAGAAATAATACACTTTCAGACAGCAAGATATTTATACACTAAAGATTTGATTTGAAGAATAGAATTTAATGTTCCACCTAAGAGCTCTAAAAACCTCTGACATGAAATGATGAGTTTGATAGTATTATCAATTGGATATCATTAGTGTTAAGTACAGTTTATCAAACAAACAGTTTTTATTTCATTTATGTCAACCTTTTTCTGTATGTTAATATTCTCTTTGTAAAATAGTTAATACTGTTCTGAAGTATGGTGTATAGAAATACATCGCACTCAGACTGAACATAAAATTAGTTTGACTTTGAAGATGTACCTCTTGAAGTTTGTAAACTATTATTCGTCAGTTTTTTTATATTACATTCTTCAAAGGAAGGTGAGGAATTTGTGAACTTCTGTTAAAATGTGAAATATAGTAGTTTACAAAGTATTACAAGATCCACAGTGAAAAGTACTCAAAATAAATGATACTAAAAGACAGCTAATAATACATAGTTATAAAAACTTAATTTTTTAAGTTGTTTTGTAGACTAACTTATCACTGTTGGTAGAAGTGCTTAAAAATCACCTGTAACATGACTTTTGAAACATTTTAATATCTGTATGTGTAGATGTTTAAATTATGCAATGTGCTAAACTTGTATTAACCTTTATGTGTTTATTTTTTCTACTTTTGTTTGTTTTTAGTTTTTAATATAAAGATATTATTACAATTCATACGCAAGAAAAATGTATCTTAAGCAATAAAAACAAAGTTGTAACACCATAAAAAAAGTGTTCCCTTTCTAATTCATATTTTAGGTAAGTAAGTAATCAAATATTGAAGTACATTATTTGTTGTTCATTTTACAAATACACTTTGCATTATGAGGGCTCTTTATTTATAAATATTGCACATAATATTAATGTCTAAACTGAATAATATAATTTATTGATGTACCAGTCTAAATGTAACAAGTTTTCATTTTAAATAAAAAATAAGGTCTGTACAGGTTCTGTATGCATCATGAAATTTGTAGAAAGTCAAGAAAAAATGTTTTATGGAACTTGAAAAATCAGAGAATTTTCATGAATTTCAAATAGCAGACAAGCTTCTTTCAGAAAGTGCATGTTGTATAATTATAACATAGGATTGTGTGACATTTCCTGAGGTCTGAGTGTTATACTTAACACTCAGTGTTTTGTAGTTATGTAGCAGTGGGTAGTTCAGACTGTGTTAATGTGGAAATTAGTTTCTTATAGATGTTTATTTGTTGTTGTTATTCTTTTAATTGTTATTACAAAATAGAATGTGAAATGATTTTGTGTTGTTTTCCAAGTTATTCAATCAGCTGATCAAAACAGGTTACTTTTATATAGTTGACATATTGTGTAACAAGGCTTATTTCACAAATTATAATTATCCAGCCACTTAACAGTTTTGGTCGAAGTTAGTCTCAGCCCTTAGATGGTAATCATTTGTTTTGATGAAACATTTTCCTAAATGGGACATACGTACTTGGTGATTTGTGCTGATTGACACTTAAGGTCTAGTGCAGCATAACAGAAGATGCTGGAAATGAATTTTCAGATGATCCCTTAACCTCTGAACAATGTATTGGTTAGCATGTAATATCTTGGTGAGAAAACAAACTTACATGTTATTTTGACAAAGCTAAAATGTTTTTTTCTATTAATGTGTTTACAGTGAATTAAATGGTCATTAAAAATTTTATAATAACTTATTGAAATACCATAGAATTCTTTATATTTTCAAAATGTCCTAAACTTGTACTACTTACCCCAATGACACAGCAGTATGTCTGCAAACTTACATTGCTAGAAACTAGGTTTTGATACTGGTGGTGGGCAGAGCACATATAACCTATTGTGTATTTTGATACTGGTGGTGGGCAGAACACAGATAACCCAATGTGTAGCTTTGTGCTTAATTCCCCACAAACTTGTCATTTTAGTTTTGAAATTTTGAGAGATATAAAAATGAAAAAGGACAATCAAGTAATTGTCAATACTTCATCAATACAGAATTGACTTTTTTATCTTTAAGTTACATGTGAAGACAGCTGTTTATGTTAAAATTTATCTTTTGATGCAACAGGTTTGTTGAGTATCTAGGACATTACAGTTCATTTTTTGGATATCGACAAGAGGAAGTATGTATAACATTGTCAGTTTTTTTGTTATATAAAAGTTCAGCTGTTAAACTGTTGTTTAAAATGTTTTTTGTACACAGTTTATTCATCATACTGTATAATAATTCCAAAACATACTTAACATCTGTTGACACTGTAGCTATTTCTCAATATCCAGTGTCATTAGCTGCCCAGTTCAGTGTTTCTTTGAAGACATTGTGTCAGCTGGTATGTGTAATACTTCTGTTACTTTCCTATCTTGTTGTTTACATGATCTGGCCAGTTCCTCTTCTGATGGTTTTCTACTACTTCCTGTAGATTTGTTTACCACATCTGCTAGGCTTTTACCAGAAATGAGTATTTTCCTCAGTCATATACTCTTTCATTTCCAAGGTCCCTTTATTTTCCGTGGTATACCATTCTGGGGTGAGTGCTTCTGAGGCAGGTATGCTTTCACTTTTCAACTTCATACTAGTAACTACTATAATACTACCACCAATATGCAACAGGTACTGTCAAAATGAGGTGTCCTGTAAGATCATTTAGACACCTACCAGATGATATTATGGATTGGCACTCGTGAACATTCATGAATACAGCTAATCTTGCTATTCTTCATTTTTGAATAAATTGTGATTGGTTTGATTTGAATAAAATGTAGGGAACTTGATTCACCTATTGCACAGTTTCCAGAGCTCTGTTTTTCAAGACATTTTAGCACCCCAGGCTGTATGAGTAGAGGTTGAGAATCTGTGGTAAAAAAGAGGCTTTTCAACCAAAGTTTTTGAGTGTGTTCAATCATTCTTTGAGAAGAGGGCATAGTCAGGGGGTCCTCCTTCTTGGGTTCCTGGATGTTTTTTTCATACTTCAGTAAGAGTGGCTCCAGCCTTACTGGAAACCTACTCATAATTTTGGTTCATATTTTGCATGCAGTTATCTCGTTTGGGAGTACAAAACCCTTCTCTTTGATCAGTACCAGTTTCAGTTATCATGCATGGAAGTTGGTTCACTATATTGTAATTCTGAAACCAAAGCAATGCCATCATAAGTCCTTGGTTGAGTGCAGGTTCCACATAATTCCAAGGTTAAGTAGAATACACCTTACCCATGTGGTTAGGGACTGAGAATGAATGTTCATAATTCCAAACTAGATGAATTCTATTCCTTTGTTGATTATGGCATATAGGATCCCATCATTCTGAGCCTCGGGTGTTACCTTTTGGACTTATTCAAGTGGAGAAGAGAATCTGTCCACTAAAGTGTTGCTTACTTTCTTGTTGTTATTCTGATGGTGCCAAATGCAACATTTTGTGGTTACAGTATATATATATACACACACATCATATTGGTCTAATAGCCATAGCCAGCAACATAGGATAGATGTACTTCAACCCGTTAATTCCAACCTGAGTCATAGAATCTTGGCTGTCTGGTCACGGATGGTCTACCTGATGATTACTCATATTCTGTTCTGCCTTTGATATAGGAACTAAGCTCCTAGTGAAGAGCATATGTGTTTTAGAGGTGGGGTGTAATTTCCAAACTCTTGTACCATTTTTTCTCTTGGTACATTCCTGTTCAGTATAAGTGCTTTCTGTATGGATCATGCCTACACCTTTATCAATGTGAGATTCCAGCTAGAGTGTTGGTGGATGGTAAATATCATTGGAAACCATTTTCATTATGAGAAAAATGTTAACTTCAGATAACTTTACAAAATAAGGATTTTCGAGACTTCTAATTTTTCAGTAATCTTGTAATTTATAAGAAACTAAATCTGGAATGTAATTACCACTTTTCTGTTCTTTAAGTCATAATAAATAACATGTTGCTGTTTCCTTTGTTTGTAGTTTTATTACTTGTAAAATACTACTTTTTTATTTACTTTTGTACTACTAAAATAATCAAGACAACTTGTCATTTTCATTTATATCTCCTGGTAATATTGAAACATGAATGTTGTAAAGCGTTTTTGAAGTTGATATACTCATGTGAAGATTGTATGCAAAATGGTGTCAGTTCGCCAAAATGGCCATTAACTTAATTAACTTCTAAATTCGTAAGGATATTATGATTTCAGAATTTAAATAATAAGTTAAAAAGTAACTGAAACATTGAATGGAATATTTTACTAATAATTGTGTTGTTTGTTCTTAGTTTAATTTGAAATTTGCAAATAGGATTTGATTTTATACTGTATCTGTAAAACTAAATATGTTCTATGATTAAGGACTTTAGTGATTTTCTTTTCCAATGTTCTTTTTTTGAGTTGTCTCTTAGACATATTCATAAGAATGTTTGGATTTTGAAATTTTCTCCCAGGAAATTATAAGTATCCAACATTGTCACTATGTTGTAGAAGTGACACTAAACATAAAGCATTGTAAAACTATCTCCAATTTGCACATCTCAAACAGTGTTGCTACGACCTGTGTTTAGGCCTGAGTATTATTAGGACACCTGCATTGTTTTATTGCAACTAACAGTAGTAGAGATCTGGGCTTAGATAAGATCCAAGGTCAGTAATTATTATTTATACACACACAAATGTAGATTAGATTAGAAAGTAACATACCTAAATTACTTCTTACTTGTTCTAATAAGCTACATTTTAATACATGTATATAAGTTCCCACATGACTAGCACTATTTGAGGTAATCTACTTAATACAGACAACACTGATCTATAACCTACTTTATCAATATGTATATGCTCAATCTGAAACCTGGTTAGACACTGTTTTCCTCAATAACATAATGGGAATCAACCAAATAACCATAAGAAGTCCTGTATTTACACTGGTATTTGGGACCTGTAGTCATAAATTCATGGTAAAAAAACATGAAATCTTGATTTTTATTCAAAGTACACTTCCTCTTGGAAAAAATAGCATTATTAACCCTTTCTCCATCTTTTTCTGTGCATATAACCCAAGGTTTTAGTGAGTTACATTTAAAAGTTGATTAAACTATTTTATTTTTATGATATACTCATAAACAGACATTGCTCATAATCCATATTTTAATAGTATACAAGTTTAAAGATTTTACTTTCAGAAAGCAATATTTAAAATCGAAAAACTAGAATTTTCTTGTGTAAGAATTTCAACATTTTCTCTCAAAGCCTTTTCTTCTTTAATTTATTTACCACCTCTCTAAGAAGTAAAAAATGATTATTTAATGTAAATCACTTATTATGATATAATTTTGCTTAGGCACACTATAATTTTTCATAGCCTTTGATATTACTTTGTTCCAGAGACATCAAATTAAATCCATCTTGCCACACTCACCTGTGACGTCCTCTTTATTAGAAATTACCAATAAGTGTTTGAGCCACTCAATACGGTCTAACTTAAAAACCAATAGAAAGCTATGGTTTTCATCTGTCAAGTGATTTATCGTATTGCAATGTTTCCTGTAAATATAATTCCATATTTTACTTTCAATTCAACCTTGATTGCCATGGGAAATGCAATGTATAAAAGAGGAATCTCTTTAGTTTAGTTAGATTAAATTAAGTAAAATAAGTAACACTGTTACTACCAGTAATAATAGGCCTGGTATGGCCAGGTGGATTAAAGCGTTCGACTCGTAATCTGAGGGTTGCAAGTTTGAATCCCTGTCACACCAAACATGCTTGCCCTTTCAGCTCATTGTTCAGTTCTTTGTTTATTCAATAAAATGTATTCCTGAAGTTCATATGTATATCATTATATATAATTTAATACGAAATTTATGTTGTTGCTACATATTTATGTATCAGTGCACAGTTGGTACAATGTATACAAGGAGGTTGACAAAGATACTTGTGATATCTTTTCTAAAATAAATGCATGGTTACAAAATCTCAGACATTTTCTGCTAGTTAACACATTTGAGAATCAGTTTGAATCAAGTGACAAAGAAACTTAACAAGATTTTTCATCTTATTTGCATCATGGCAGATTTCAGGCTAAATTTGTTTCACATTTGTTACATTTTCCTCCTCAGACCTTCACTCTTTTGCTCTGTCAAAACCTCCATCACTTGAGAAATGTGTAGCTCACAGTAAAGGTTTTCCAAAATTCCAATCAAGAGTGGCGATCGCTCTATTATCCTGACTTCTTTGAGTTTGTTTTCTTGTTTTGTTTTCGTATTTCTTAATTTCTCACAAAGCTACTCGAAGGCCATCAGCACTAGCCGTCCATAATTTAGGAGTGTGAGACTAAATGGAAGGCAGCTAGTCATCACCACCCACCCCCAACTATTGGGATACTTTTTAAATGACGAATAACGGTATTAACCTAACCTAACTAACGTAACCCAACTAACCTAACCTAAACCAAACCTTACCCTAACCTAACGTAACCTAACCATACCTAACCTAACCTTATCTAAATTAAACATAACCTAACCTAACCTAACGAGGGCTATCTGTGCTAGTCGTCCCTAATTTAGCAGTGTAAGACTAGAGGGAAGGCAGCTAGTCATCACCACGCACCGCCAACTCTTGGGCTACACTTTTACCGATGAATAATGGGACTGACCCTTACATTACAATGTCCCCGTGCACGATGTGACAGGAATTTGAGCCCTGAGATTACGAGTTTAACGCTCTAACCACCTGGCCATACCGAGCCTTACACAAAACTTTGAAAGATTAGACTGTATCGTTTCTTTATTTAAGCATTCTTTCTGTGATAAACTCCTTTCCCACTTAGAGATCGGTATATTTGCGGACTAACAACACTAGAAACTGGGTTTCGATAGCCGTAATGGGCTGAGCACAGATAGCATATTCTGTTGCTGTTATGTAAATGTCGTTTAAATATTTTGTAAGCGACAACATGTCGTGTTGTGTTTAAATTTTCATTTCTATTATTTATATTTCCATATTTATATTATTGTTTCGAAGTTTAAACTAATAAAATATGTTGTTATTCATTTAGGGTAACATTTAGAATTTTCTAGAATTAAGTAGACCAATCATATGTTTGTAAATGAAAGGTTGGCGGCCTCGTGTCTAGACGAGAAGGCTCGTGCAAGAACGGACATGCGCGGGTTGCTTTGGAGTTCTGTAGAAGTTTCGCGGTGTTTCGAGGAGTCTAGGCCTACAATATATAAACAGAGGAAGAAAAGAAATTCAGACATCAGTTTTTATTCGAAGAAAAGAGAAGGAGAGTCAGACTAGTTTTATTCAAGAGAAGAGTCAGTCATTCGTTTGAGAAAGATTAAGTGTTTGCTGTGATTATTCAACTTGGATTTGTGACTGAGGTTGGATCTGCGGAGGCTGTGATTTTACTTCGTCAATCTCTACGATTCATCCGAATTAGTGGTTATACCGAAAGTCAACACGTGTGGAACAATTTACGGGAAATCGGAAAAATTAAAGGCGACAATTTTGTGACGTTCATCGGAGGCAACGTGAAAAGAACTTCGTCGAATTTATTGAACTGTGAACTGTTTCTGAACTTCTTTATTTAAAGTTCGGAATTTCTTCGTGGGACCAAATTCACACCCTAGACTGGAATTTGAGACTTTCATTTTAGATCATTATATTAGATACAGGCCAGTACCATTTTGTATTGTGATTAATTTTGAAGGTTGAAACTAATACCATTTTATTTTGTAATTAACTTTCAAGGTTTAAACTTAATATCTGTCATTGTTATTATATAATTCATGTTATATCTGTTAATAGTTTAGTGTAATAAATTATACAAGCTGTTATCTTTGTCTTTCTGTTGCGTTTAGTCTACACAAAACATAAACAAAAACGTAACAGTTGCTTTGTACTTAACTTCAAACAAACAAACTGTCAGAGACATTTTTGGCCGAAATCCCAATAACATCTGACAAGTTTCGGTCAGTTTCATTCGTATATATTAATTTAATAATGCAAAACAATCCTCCTTATAATAATAAAACTTGGAAAAAAACGATACATAAAATAAAAATTGTACACGTATGT
>CM022399.1:49860-111575 GCA_011833715.1 Carcinoscorpius rotundicauda | reverse complement strand
AGTAACAGTGTTACTTACTTTACTTAATTTAACCTAACTAAACTAAAGAGATTCCTATTTTACACATTGCATTTCCCAAGGCAATCAAGGTTGAATTGAAAGTAAAATATGAAATTATATTTACAGGAAACATTGCAATGTGATAAATCACTTGACAGATGAAAACCATGGCTTTCTTTTCGATTTTAAGTAACACTGTACTGAGTGGCTTATTGGTAATTTCTAATAAAGAGGACGTCACAGGTGAGTGTGGCAAGATGGATTTGATTTCATGTCTCTGGAACCAAGTAATATCAAAGGCTATGAAAAATTATAGTATGCCTAAGTGAAATTATATCATAATAAGTGATTTACATTAAATTTCATTTTTTACTTCTTGGAGAGGTGGTAAATAAATTAAAGAAGAAAAGGCTTTGAGAGAAAATGTTGAAATTCTTACACAAGAAAATTCTAGTTTTTCTATTTTAAATATTACCTTCTGAAAGTAAAATCTTTAAACTTGTATACTATTAAAATATGGATTATGAGCTATGTCTGTTTATGAGTATATCATAAAAATAAAAATGTTTAATCAACTTTTAAATGTAACTCACTAAAACCTTGAGTTACACGCACAGAAATAGATGTCTATGGAGAAAGGGTTAATAATGTTATTTTTTCCAACAGAAAGTGTACTTTGAATAAAAATCAAGATTTCATGTTTTTTTACCATGAATTTATGACTACAGGTCCCAAATACCAGTGTAAATGCAGGACTTCTCATAGTTATTTGGTTGATTCCTATTATGTTATTGAGCAAAACAGTGTCTAACCAGGTTTCAGATTGAGTATATACATATTGATAAAGTAGATTATTGATCAATGTTGTCTGTATTAAGTAGATTACCTCAAACAGTGCTGGTCATGTGGGAACTTATATACATGTATTAAAATGTAGCTTATTAGAACAAGTAAGAAGTAATTTAGGTATGTTACTTTCTAATCTAATCAACATTTGTGTGTGTATAAATAATTATTACTGACCTTGGATCTTATCTAAGCACAGATCTCTACTACTGTTTGTAGCAATAAAACAATGCAGGTGTCCTAATAATACTCAGGCCTAAACACAGGTCGCAGCATCACTGTTTGAGATGTGCAAATTGGAGATAGTTTTAGAATGCTTTATGTTTAGTGTCATTTCTGCAACATAGTGACAATGTTGGATACTTATAATTTCCTGGGAGAAAATTTCAAAATCCAAACATTCTTATGAATATGTCTGAGAGACAACTTAAAAAAAGAAAATCACTAAAGTCCTTAATTATAGAACATATTTAGTTTTATAGATACAGTATAAAATCAAATCTTATTTCAACTTAAACTAAGAACAAACACAATTATTAGTAAAATATTCCCTTCAATGTTTCAGTTACTTTTTAACTTATTATTTAAATTCTGAAATCATAATATCCTTACATATTTAGAAGTTACTTAAGTTAATGGCCATTTTGGCCAACTGACACCATTTTGCATACAATCTTCACATGACTATATCAACTTCAAAGACACTTTACAACATTCATGTTTCAATATTACCAGGAGATATAAATGAAAATGACAATTTGTCTTAATTATTTTAGAAGTGCAAAAGTAAATAAAAAAGCAGGATTTTATAAGTAATAAAACTACAAATAAAGGAAACAGCAACATGTTATTTATTATGACTTAAAGAACAGAAAAGTGGTAATTACATTCCAGATTAAATTACAAGATTACTGAAAAATTAGAAGTCTCTAAAATCCTTATTTTGTAAAGTTATCTAAAGTTAACATTTTTCTCATAATGAAGATGGTTTCCAATAATACTTACGATTCACCAACACTATAGCTGGAATCTCACATTGATAAAAGTGTAGGCATGATCCATACAGAAAGCACTTATACTGAACAGGAATGTACCAAGAGAAAAAATGGTACAAGAGTTTGGAAATTACACCCCACCTCCCAAACACATATGCTCTTCACTAGGAGCTAAGTTCCTTTATCAAAGGCAGAACAGAATATGAGTAATCATCAGATAGGCCATCCCTGACCAGACAGCCAAGATTCTATGACTCAGGTTGGAATTAAGGGGTTGAAGTACCTATATCCTATGTTGCTGGCTATGGTTATTAGACCACAATATGATATGTGTGTATATATATATATACTGTAACCACAAAATGTTGCATTTGGCACCATCAGAATAACAACAAGAAAGTAAGCAACACTTTAGTGGACAGATTCTCTTCTCCACTTGAATAAGTCCAAAAGGTAACACCTGAGGCTCGGAATGATGGGATCCTATATGCCATACACAACAAAGGAATAGAATTCATCTAGTTTGGAATTATGAACATTCATTCTCAGTCCCTAACCACGTGGGTAAGGTGTATTCTACTTAACCCTGGAATTATGTGGAACCTGCACTCAACCAAGGACTTAGGATGGCATTGCTTTGGTTTCAGAATTACAATATAGTGAACCAACTTCCATTAATGATAACTGAAACTGGTACTGATCAAAGAGAAGGGTTTTGCACTCCCAAACTAGATAACTGTATGCAAAATATGAACCAAAATTATGAGTAGGTTTCCAGTAAGGCTGGAGCCACTCTTACTGAAGTATGAAAAAAACATCCAGGAACCAAAGAAGGAGGACCCCTGACTATGCCCTCTTCTCAAAGAATGATTGAACACACTCAAAAACTTTGGTTGAAAACCCTCTTGTCTACCACAGATTCTCAAGCTCTACTGATACCGCCTGGGGTGCGAAAATGTCTTGAAAAACAGCTCTGGAAACTGTACAATAGGTGAATCAAGTTCCCCACATTTTATTCAAGTCAAACCAATCACAATTTGTTCAACATGAAGAATAGTAAGATTCTCTTTAGCTGTATTCATGAATGTCCATGAGTGTCAATCCATAATATCATCTGGTAGGTGTCTAAATGATCTTACAGGACACCTCATTTTGACAGTACCTGTTGCATATTGGTGGTAGTATTATAGTAGTTACTAGTATGAAGTTGAAAAGTGAAAGCATACCTGCCTCAGAATCACTCACCCCAGAATGGTATACCATGGAAAATAAAGGGACTTTGGAAATAAAAGAGTATATGACTGAGGAAAATACTCATTTCTGGTAAAAGCCTAGCAGATGTGGTAAACAAATCTACAGGAAGTAGTAGAAAACCATCAGAAGAGGAACTGGCCAGATCATGTAAACAACAAGATAGGAAAGTAACAGAAGTATTACACATACCAACCGACACAATGTCTTCAAAGAACCACTGGACCGAGCAGCTAATGACACTAGATATTGAGAAATAGCTACAATGTCAACAGATGTTAAGTATGTTTTGGAATTATTATACAGTACTATGAATAAACTGTGTACAAGAAACATTTTAAAGAACATTTTGACAGCTGAACTTTCACATAACAAAAAACTGACAATGTTATACATACTTCCTCTTGTCGATATCCAAACAATGAATTGTAAAGTCCTGGATACTCAACAAACCTGTTGCATCAAAAGATAAATTTTAACATAAACAGCTGTCTTCACATGTAACTTAAAAATAAAAAAGTCAATTCTGTATTGATGAACTATTAATTACTTGATTGTCCTTTTTCATTTTTATATCTCTCAAAATTTCAAAACTAAAATGACGAGTTTGTGGGAAATTAAACACAAAGCTACACAATGGGTTATCTGTGTTCTGCCCACCACCAGGGGAGAAGTACAAGTTTAGGACATTTTGAAAAAATAAAGAATTCTATGACATTTCAATAAGTTATTATTAAAATTTCCATAACCAATTAATTCACTGTAAACACAATCAATAGAAAAAAACATTTTAGCTTTGTCAAAATAACATGTAAGTTTGTTTTCTCACCAAGATATTACATGCTAACCAATACATTGTTTAGTGGTTAAAGGGTCATCTGAAAATTCATTTCCAGCATCTTCTGTTATGCTGCACTGGACCTAAAGTGTCAATCAGCACAAATCACCAAGTACGTATGTGCCATTTAGGAAAATGTTTCATCAAAACAAGTGATTACCATCTAAGGGCTGGAACTAACTTCGACCAAAACTGTAAAGTGGCTGGATAATTATAATTTGTGAAATAAGCCTTGTTACACAATATGTCAACTATATAAAAGTAACCTGTTTTGATCAGCTGATTGAATAACTTGGAAAACAACACAAAATCATTTCACATTCTATTTTGTAATAACAATTAAAAGAATAACAACAACAAATAAACATCTATAAGAAACTAATTTCCACATTAACACAGTCTGAATTACCCACTGCTACATAACTACAAAACACTGAGTGTTAAGTATAACACTCAGACTTCAGGAAATGTCACACAATCCTATGTTATAATTATACAACATGAACTTTCTGAAAGAAGCTTGTCTGCTATTTGAAATTCATGAAAATTCTCTGATTTTTCAAGTTCCATAAAACATTTTTCTTGACTTTCCACAAATTTCATGACACCTACAGAACCTGTACAGACTTTATTTTTTATTTAAAATGAAAACTTGTTACATTTAGACTGGTACATCAATAAATTATATTATTCAGTTTAATATTATGTGCAATATTTATAAATAAAGAGCCTCTCATAATGCTAAGTCTATTTATAAAATAAACAAACAAAAATGTGCTTTAATATTTGATTACTTACCTGGAATCTCAATTTGAAAGGGAAAACTCTTTTTCATGGTGTTACAAGTTTGTCTTTATTGCTTAAGACATATTTTCCTTGCATATGAATTGTAATAATATCTTTGTATTAAAAACTAAAAACCAACAAAAGTAGAAAAATTAAACACATAAAGGTAAATACAAATTTAGCACATTGCATAATTTAAACATCTACACATACAGATATTAAAATGTTTCAAAAGTCATGTTACACGTGATTTTTAAGCACTTCTACCAACAGTAATAAGTTAGTCTACAAAACAACTTAAAAGATTAAGTTTTTATAACTATGTATTATTAGCTGTCTTTAAGAATCATTTATTTTGAGTACTTTTTCACTGTGGATCTTGTTATACTTTGTAAACTACTATATTTCACATTTTAACAGAAGTTAACAAATTACTCACCTTCCTTTGAAGAATGTAATATAAAAAAATTGATGATTAATAGTTTACAAACATCAAAAGGTACATCTTCAAAGTCTAACTATTTTTATGTTCAGTCTGAGTGTGATGTATTTCTATATACAATATTTCAGAACAGTATAAACTATTTTACAAAAAGAATATTAACATATAGAAAAAGGTCAGAGGCTTTTAAAGCTCTTAGGTGAAACATTAAATTCTGTTCTTCAAATCAAATCTTTAGTGTATAAATATCTTGCTGTCTGAAAGTGTATTATTTCTTATTTACAAAATTCATTATCTTCCTCAGTTATAAATATCAAACTTTCTAAGTCTGGTTCAGATCCAGCTTTCAAGTTACTCTGCTGCTGTCACACAGAGCAGAGAGATTTCTACAATGTAGTTTTGAACAATTAGAAATATTATGGTCAAATATTTTTGTATTGAGGGAGAGGAAGTCATAATAAAATACAAATCATAGGAATTGAAGACGAATTTTCCATATTCTTCTTAATTTGTCCATGATCTAAATAAATGTTAAGCCTTATCTTAGCTTCCACCATTTGTTTTGTTGTTGTTGTCAGAAGCAGGATACCAATGACTGTTGATCAAGACACTTGTGGTCTAGATACACTAGTCTCCATAAAAGCAAACACTAACTATTTCTCAAATCATTAGGAAACACACGTTTATTCTTAAATCAAAACAATGAACTTCATTGCAACATAAAAAATTGCTTTACATTCTAGTTTTACAGTGAAATATCTTTTTATGGTAGTTTTTGTACACATTTTTAGTACACTTTGACAATTTTAAAATATATAACATGCAGTAGTGAAGCCAATTTATGTAATATCTCCACATAAGCTGGCTGCATTAATAAGATATGTTTTATAATTAATTTTAACATGATTTTATCTCATATTTTTATTTCAAAATAGAATTCCACATTTTAAAATTTGTTTTATTAGTAGCCTTCATACACAAGTCTTGAAGGTATAAAAAATTATGTTAAAACACACATATCCTTAACATAAAATGCATGGGGTTGGTTCATTGGACGAATGCCATATTACAGATGGAATGTTCACAATATTTCTGAATTTACTGTGCATATCTACACAAGATGTTGCAAGCTGTTAGTAAAATGTACAAGTCTGTTGTATGCTAAATATCAAATAGCTGCAAAAGTATTTCTAATCAAGAAAGGATGGTAAAAATGAAGATGACAATATGAGTTACATAATAACATGTTAATGTTTATGTAAAAGACTTAAAATACTACATCCATGGTACTGTTTGCATATTGTGCTTGCATTGCCTTTACAGCATCTGAAATACCTGTTTACAAGTTTTCCTTTTCAGTATCCCTGTACACTGTATATAACATTTACTCTTCTTCACCATGAACTGTCACAAAATCAAATACACAATACCAAATTAAAAGTTACAAATAACCATCTAACTACCATAAGTATATTTAAATAATAAACAATTTTCATGTATTTCTGTATATATTTCTTAGCAATGTGAACAGTTTTCACTACTTTGATCACAAAACTATATGGTATTACAACTAAATATACTTTACCGTGTTTCACACATTAGTTTATTTAACAAAACAATCAGACTTGATCAATAATAAAACTAAGACTGGTAAAGTGATAAAGTGTGCTGATGTTCAATATACTTATACATAATTACTTTATAATGCTATTTTATTACATTCTGTACAAACAGAAGAGTTAGTTAAAAATTTAGATAACATGCATAATGTGGTATAAATTAATATTCTAAAGAAATAAGTTCTGTTTTGAAAAGTGTGCATAATTTGTATTCATTCACCAATAAAATGTGTATGTTTTTTCAAGATGTATAAATTATTCTAATAAACTTTGGATGACTGTAACAGTATTTATCTGGCACTAAAATAAATAGAGATAAAAACTTTTGCAGTCAGATTCTGGTTAAAGTTTGTTATTCTAAATGATGAACAAACATACAAAATAACCTATGTTCATATGGAATTGCCAAAATTAGAAACAGGTAAAACTTACACAATTCAGTAAGGAAGGTGGCTATTCTTCTATAAATCTAGAAAAAGTTAACAGTAAGTCAACTGTTTCTACAATTTTATTCAACAATGTAGAAAGGAACAACTAACCCCTAATTTTGTAAAGGTAAAACTTTCAAAAAAAATTTAATAAATAAACAAACATTATTCAAAATTTACAGAAAAAACTATTTAAAGCCATGTTGAACACAAAATACAAAGAACTACATGACTTACAAAAACAAAAAAGGAACCCAGACCATCAACTGGCATGCTGAATTAAACCAGAGATTTACGGACTTATACAACAAAACATAAACCAAATCAACACTAAGAATGACAGAGATAAAAAGATCTGCCACAACAAAAAACTAGAAAACTAAGATGCAAACAACAGAAAAAAACACCAAAATGACAAACCGTTGACTAACCTCATAATTAACAGATCTAACTGACAATTAAACACAGACGAGATACATCTACTTAACAAAGGACTCAACTTTGCAATAGCACCTAGATACATTCCAACGATAGAAATCCAAACGTGTTTAGAAAATCTATGCAGGAGACTTGTGATACTTTCTACAGAGAACAAAAACAAGGAAACAACCAAAAACAACCAACAAAAAGAAGATAACTTGGATAATTTTATTGACATCCCACAGCCAAATTTTCCAGGTAAAATTACAAATTTATATTTTCCTAAAACACCTAAAAACAACATCTTAAACGAGTTTTCCAAAAAATTTTCTTACAAAACCATCAATATAATTTCACAAAACAGAAAACTAAAAAACAATCTTACAAAAAGAGGCATTAATTCCATTAAAAACCTAAAACAAGACAAAAACATAAAACTTCCAAAAGCAGATAAAGGTAACTCTATAGTAATAATGAACACGAATGAATACATCCAAAAAATGAAAAACATCCCATCAGACACGAACAAATTTAAACCAATACACACAAATCCAACAAAGACACGAGATGCAACTTAACAAATTACTACTAAAAATGGAAAAAGCCAACACAATTTCACAAAAACTTTCTTCCATTACGACCAACAACGTTCACATATGAATTATTTAATTAAAATCTTGGTAAATACATAGCATGGGCATTCTCCAAATATGAAACATCAGCCTAATCTAAATCAACTTAATCATAAAGTCTTAATGGCCAGTTTCAATGTTATATCCCTCTTTACAGAAGTTCCAACGACTGAAGCCTGCAAGATAGCCTTAGAACTCTATATCCGAGACCCTAACCCAACTATAGACATTCCCAGTAACCAGTTAGCAACCCTCATAGAATTCACCACAATAAAGACAAACTTCATGTTCAACAACCAAAACTATATACAAACAAATGGCCTAAGCATGGGCAACCCAGTATCACCAGTTCTAGCCAATATTTTTATAACGCAAGTTGAAACACAAGCAATTAACACAGCATTACATCCACCACTATACTGGTACAGATATGTAGATGACACGGTTGTGGAATTCAAATCTACAGAACACCTACTTAATTTTTTCAATCACATTAACTCTATACATCCCAACATTAAGTTCACATGTGAACAGGAAGGAAAGCAATCAAATATCATTTCTTAACCTTAAAATTATAAGAACCGACACACAATTCAAAACAGAAATCCACCGTAAAATCACCCATACTGGACTATACATTCCTTGGAACCCAGCACATGAAACAAAACAAAAACTCAACATACTAAGAAACCAAATAATCACAGCCATAAAACCATGCTCACCAGATTTAATTAACGATGAATTAGACAAAATGAAAAAATACTTCATCAACAAGTTTCCTCCACAAACCTTATACGCACACACCTAGACAGAAAGCAAAATCAACCCACAAAAGTAAATATATCTCACGAATCAAAAAATCACGAAACCATGTACTGCTGTATACCATATATTCCTGACATCACCAGACAAACAACCAACATTTGGCAGAAACTAGTAACAAAATATGACATTCCAGTTAATACCAAAAGTATTCAAAAACCAGGAACAAAACTGAAGTCTATTCTATGTAAAAACTACTCTGACAAACACCACACCAACATTATTTATAAAATACAATGTGATAACTGCCACTGAGACAGTGGGAGCTTTATTATTACTAGTACGGTATAAAACTTGACAATCCTTAATTAAAATAAGAACCCTAGTTCTTATTCTGTTGGTTAATAAATTCGTGTTGATTTCAGTCATTGATCTTGTATAAGAAAAAATTCCAATGTTTAAATCAGTGAATATGATCGTATTACATCTCAGTCTTACTAAAATAACCTTAAAAGTTGAATAAGGTTTGTCATATCTATCAGGAATTTAGTTAAGGCCAAGCACCCTACCTTCTGATCTCCATTTTGTCAACCAGAACTTCTCAATACTGAAGAAGTTACTCCCGATTCAAAGGATCTTTGAAGATTGTCAGTGGTAATGAGACAGCCATGATTAACCATTTAGATAGGACCTCACGAGAGAACAGATCAGCTATACTCAGCCATTTCTGGCTTCTCAAGACTAGGTACAGACAACAAGATTTTCTTAACCTAGTTTCTGATCAGCCAGACGGTGGCGACTCTCTCAGGACAGTAAGAGACGTCTTCAGCTGCACAGTAAACCATTTCTCTCTGTTCACAGAGAAGAATTGAATCCCGGTTTAGAGAGCTGTAGATTGATAAACCTATTACAGATTGTTATGTATAAAGCGTTTGAAATGCCATATTGTTGTTTATATTATTGTTTTGAAATTTAAACCAATAAAATACGTTGGTATTCATGTAGAAATTTCTAGAACTAAGTAGATCGATCATTTGACCGTAAATGGAGATGTATGGCGGCCTAGTATCTAGACGTAGAGTCTCGTGCAAAAACAGACATGCGCAGATTACTCTGGAACTCTGTGGAAGTTACGCGAATGTTGGAGAACACAAGAGGCCTACTATATATAAACAGACGGCGACGCGAGAAAATCAGAGTCAGTCATTAGTTTTTATTCAATTCAAGAGATATTGTCTTTGCTCGAGAAAAAGTAAACGTTTGCTGTGTGTTTATTCAACTTGGATTTGTGACAGAAGCTGTGATTTTATTTCGCCAATCTTTACGATTCATTCGAATTACTAGTTATACTGAAGGTCAACACGTGTAGAACTGTTTATGGGAGACCGGAAAAGTTGGAAGGCGATAAGTTTGAGACGTTCATCGGAGGCATCGTGAAGGGAACTTTGTCGAATTTATTGGACTGTGAATTGTTTCTGGACTTCTCCATTCAAACTTCGGAATTTCTTCGTGGGACCAAATTCACACCCTGGACTAGAATTTTGGATTTCTGTTGTGGACTTTTGAACTTTCATTCTAATTCATTATATTGGACACAGGCCAGTACCAATTTTGTATTGTAATTAATTTTGAAGGTTGAAACTGAATATCTGTCAATGTTGTTATATAATTTATGTTATATCTGTTACATATATAATAGTTTATTGTAATAAATTATACAAGCTGTTATCTGTGTCTTTCTGTTGCGTTCAGTCTACATAAAGCATAAGAAAACGTAACACTGATCCACTGAGATATTGTTTCGCTTTGAAATTCAACTAATTTCACTTAGAATTCAACAGCGTTCTTAGTCCTTTCCAATATATCAACACGACCAAAGTAACCAGAACGATCTTTCCAGATTAGCTCATAACGAGGAACATTTCTCGATCCATAATTCATATTTTAAAAATATAAATAGCATTGAGTTTTTCCACATATCCTACGTGTTGCTAATTCCTATCAGGGCGTTAATAGAAACGTTCTATTAAGGTTATTAGCAACAGTAAACTCTAAAAGCACTTAAGAGAAAAAACGTGAGTTAAAATGAAATTTCGGTGGGATATTTACTTCCTTATTTTGTTTTGAATTTCGCACAATCCTACAAGAAAGCTATTTGAATTAACCGTTCCCAATTTAGCAGCGTGAGAATAGAGGGAAAGCAGCTAGCCATCCTAACCCAACGCCAAATCTTGGGCTACTCTTTTATCAATGAATAGTGGCATTGGCCGTCACATTATAACGCTCCCACGGCTGTAAAGGTGAAAACTTTCGGTAGAATGTGAATTAGAACACGAAACCCTTAGAGTACGAGTCAAACACCCTGACCATTTGGTCATGCCTGGCTGGACAATCACTAGACAACAATCATTCAGTTCTGGAACACCACCCACCTATTTCTCTCTTAACTATTCTTTGCAGTTTCTCACTGCCTGGTAGAAATAGTGGTTTATATCCTGTTGTATACAGACGTTTAATTCATGTGTGAATTAACAAAATACCAATTAGACACTTCTAGTTAGCTACGGTGGGCGTTACCCTAATGTTGCTGACAATAAATAAAACTACAGTATGGTGTCTTCAAAGCGTGTCAACCTGGTGTTGTATTAAAGAACAAGACATATAAATTGCATTAGATTGATTACAAATGAAGTTACATAACCAGATAACAATCTGTACGAAAGTATTGATGATGTGTAGTTGTTGTTACATGTAACTTATAAATATTTTAGAACTGACACTAAGGTACCAATGATGTATGTCAGTTGTCGTTACATGTCAGTTATAAAAGTGAATTTGTGGCACAAAGCATCAGTTGTATAGATTAGCTGTCGTTACATCCTAATTTCTGACACAATGCACCGATGGTAAATATTAGCTGTCGTTACATGCCGTTTGTGACACAAGGCACCAATAATATAGATTAGCTGTCGTTACATCCTAATTTCTGACACAATGCACCGATTGTAAATATTAGCTGTCGTTACATGCCGTTTGTGACACAAGGCACCAATAATATAGATTAGGTGTCGTTACACGTTAGTGTGTGACACAAGGCACCAATGGTGAATATTTGCTGTCGTTACATGCCGTTTGTGACACAAGGCACCAATAATATAGATTAGGTGTCGTTACACGTTAGTGTGTGACAGGCACCAGTATTATAGATTAACTGTCGTTACATGTCGTTTGTGACACAAGGCACCAATGGTGCTATGTTTAATTGTTAGCCGAAGGTTTTTGTACATTTGTTTACTAAAACTCTCGTAAAATGTGGTCTACTTTATTTAATAAGTGAAAAACTTTTTAAGTAGATTTTTAAAAATAATAAATAAAAGTTAGAAACGTATTCCTTTTAGAAGATAAATATCTGGTATATTATCAAGTTCCTTTGACAAAAGTCCCCCAGTGAGTATACAGACTCGAAGGACTAAAAATCCAAGCCAAACCTTCCCATAGCGGGTCCTTACAAGGGGTTTTACCTGTTATTGTTTTGCGAAAACGTAGTACACAACTAAATATAAGACAAAAATAGCGGTTATTTCTTCAAAACTCAAGAATTCTGTTCTTAATACCTATCGGCGATAACCTTAAAAACGTTATTGTTTCTTTGAGGCATCAGAGGATACGTCTAGAAGGCAAGCTTTGAGCTGCAAAGGTTTTGTTTATCTGAGAATCAAGAATCATGTTGACGGGGGAGGGTACAAATCTAAAACTGTAGAAGTATATAATCTGTATTGAATTGTCCCAACACTGCCCCCTAGTGAATCAGCAGTAAGTTAATGGACTTATAACACTAAAATTCGGGATTTGATCCATGTATTGAACGCATAAATATAGCTTATTTTGCAGCTCTGTGTTTAACAACAACAACACTAACTGCTATAACTCAGCGTACAGCTTGCTCTATGACAGTAAAGTTCGGGGTCACTGACAGCGTTAGGCATATCATAGATAGTCAGTTACACACTTTTGCGCTGAACAACAAAGATTCCAACACATTCATTTCCCTTTTATGGTTTCTTTGATTCGCTATTGATAAATGCGTATTTTAATAAATTTAATAATATGTGTGTGTGTTTAAAGTAACGGTAAAGAACGTAAACGTAACGAAACTAGTTGGTTTTTTACTAGTTCTTAGAGAGAGTTTGACTTTAACTCGCTTTCTGAAGTTTTAAAACAATGTTGGTTGAGGTAAAAGTTAAAAAAAAATAGTTTTCATCTGGATATCTTGATCAAAAGGTTTGTAAAAACTGGTCTTTAAGTCCTCAGTTCCTATACTTAGTTGGCATACTCCATATGAACAATTTATTGTAAATAATAAATGGAACTAGTGTATAATACTCAAGAGAATGTAAAGAGAGAGTAGACGGGCCTCACTTACTTACAAGCGAAAATAATGTTATTACATGATGAACAAATATCAAATTAACGGACAATTTAATATAATTCAGTTGTTAATAAACATTAATATATATTTATATATGTATCACAACATTTTCATCCAAATTTAACGAATTGCGTTGTTTGTTTCTATTTCGAAACAGTATGTCCCCCTAGTGGCTCATTGGCAAGAATAACTTTGGATTGTAATCGAATAATAGTATCTAGTGGCTAAGCAGTATGTTTGAAAATTTATATTTCTAAAGTTTATAGTTCGATTGTTGCGTCAGGGAGAGGGCGTATCACAAACAACTCATTAGGCATCTTTGGCTTACGTCAGAACATTTAAAACATGTAACTAGCACACAATGCTCTCTGTTGGCTAACATGCACATTCGTGAAAACGAATGAATATTAGTATATTTTTATATTAATTTTTAACACTTTAACAACAATATAGTAATTCTGCACGTTATTGTCAATGAATAAAAGGGCTATTTTAGACATTTTATCACATTCTTAGGTTATACTGGTGAATTAGAACAACTAAGCAGAGGTTCTTAGTGCTAACATGTGTTAGTTTACCTTCATTTCCCAGCATGGCCAAGCGTTCGACTCGTAATCCGAGGGTCACGGGTTCGCATCTTCATCGCGCCAAACATGCTCGTCCTTTCCGCCGTGGGGGCGTTATAAAGTGCGATCAATCCTACTATTCGTTGGTAAAAGAGTAGCCCAAGAGTTGGCTGGGGGTGGTGATGAGTAGCTGACTTCCTCTAGTCTTACGCTTCTTAATTATGGACGAATTATGGTTGTTAATTGTGGGACGACATTACTATGTTTTTGCCTTCTTTCGACTCCTCCTTTTACGACCAGCTGGTGAAACCAATCAGTTTGGGGGAGTGTTGGTTCTTGCCACTCGGAAAGTGTCCTGGGCCAGACGGATTGCCAGTGGAATTCTATAACCACGAGGGGCTGGTAGTCGGATCCTTGTTTATCAGGCTCTTTAATAACTGTCTGACTGTAGGGACTATGCCTCCGGGAATGTTGGATGGGATCATTACTCTAATTTGTAAGGGTCTCAGCAAGTCAGAAGATCTTTCCTCGTGGCGTCCCATATCGCTCCTTAATGTGGACGCCGAGATTATTTCTAAGGTCCTGTGTGCCCGTTTGGGTGCAGTTGTGCCTCCCTTGGTTCACTGCACTCACACTTGAGGCATCCGCGGCAGAAGTATTTAACAAAATTTGGAGCTTCTCAGGGATCTGTTCCATTACATCACGGATCGGGATATCTCTGCTATATTTGTGTCCCTCGATCACAGTAAAGCGTTTGATCGAGCTCACCACGGCTTTCTGTGGTATGTTCTGGAGAGGTATGACTTCCCTCCAGTTTTTGTCCAGTATGTGCGAACCATGTATTCGACTGCTTCGAGCAGGCTCTTGGTAAATGGGTACCTGTTGTCTTCCTTGCCCATTTTAAAGGGAGTTTGCCAGGGTTGCCCACTGTCTTCTACGCTTTATGCGTTGGTTATAGAGTATCTGCTCTCTTCCCTGTATCACTCGGTCTCGGTACGTGGTCTTCAGATTCCTGGGGTTCGAGCGTAACTTATGTTGCGCATGCAGAAGATGTGAACCTGTTCCTTGCGAACTTTACGTCTTTAGTTTCGGCGTTGGCCATTATCAATAGATACTCTCAGGCCAGTGCTGCCCAGTTCAGGTTTACTAAGTCTCGTGCGAGAACGTTTGGCAAGTGGGCCTCATCTACCGATTCCCCGTTTGGTTTGGACCTCCTCCCCGGTCAGTTGCTTTGGGGTTTGTTTTCTTGCGGGCACTGGGGCTGATTTGGAGGGGGTGGTTCAGCAGTACACGATTACAGTGTACTGCCCAGTTCAGGTTTACTAAGTCTCGTGCGAGAACGTTTGGCAAGTGGGCCTCATCTACCGATTCCCCGTTTGGTTTGGACCTCCTCCCCGGTCAGTTGCTTTGGGGTTTGTTTTCTTGCGGGCACTGGGGCTGATTTGGAGGGGGTGGTTCAGCAGTACACGATTACAGCTACTGCCATGTTAACTTGTTTGATATGGCGGAGGTGGTAAAGAGGAGAATACTCCCCTTGGTATGGTACCTTGGGGCTGTTCTTCCTCTTGGTGACTGCACTGCACGAGCCATTGAGCGTCATGTCTTAACCTTCCTGTCGGATGGCAAGCCAGAGAGAGTGTCTAAGATTTCCTTAACGCGACCGTCTTGCAGGGGAGGTCCGGGCGTACAATGTGTCCGGACCCAGCTCTCTTCTACTGGCCTCTACGTTTCGTTGTCTGTCTGTGGAGGGTCATGTTTGTTGCCCCCTCGTTCGTTTCCTAGTTGGCACGGGGTGCAGGCTCTTTGGTGTGTTTTTGCGCCAGCGGACACCAATGTGTTTTGATCATCCTTTCTGGTATATTGACGCTGCTGCTGCGATTCGGCGGTGTCGTGCTGTGGCTGCAGACGGACTCCCGTTCTCTCCCCAATGTCGAAAGATCTGGGAGAGAGTTGCGCTCCTTTTCCGGGTCCTGCCTCTCACGGTGAAGACTGTCCTGTGTCATGTATCGATCCCTGTTCCCAGTAATCTGGCCTTTTCCTTTCAATATACACTAACTATCGTTAAGTATGTCATCTGGTTTGCTTGAAACAAGTTAGTTTACGAGCAAACACCGGTGTTGTATTTTTCGATATTGGTGAAAGGCCAGATATAGACTGTTACTCCGACTTCAGACGGACTATCATCGTTTGAGTTCAGGGATATTTTATCATCTGTGGCGACCGGACGTCTCGGTTCTTTGTGCTTTGGTAGGGGGTCAGGTGGAGATTGGATTCTGAGCCATCCTGTTTCTGCCCTCGCTTTGTTTTGGTTAACTTTAATTTACCTTATTTTATTTTTGTACATTAAATTTTGTTCAACACGCTGTTTTTAACTTGTATAATTTTGCTTTTTTTTACATTTTCACTTTTGTACATCTTGTTGTACATTTTGCAATATTTAACTTGTGTTTTATTTTTAATTTCTGCTCACATTTTGTTCATTCTTCATGTTTATTAAAACTGTATCTTTTTTGTTTAACTTTAATCTACTTTGTTTAACTTTTGTACATTTTTACTTTGCTCATTTTCCCTTGTATTTCTACTTTTTTGTATAATTTTGGTGTGTTTTATTTGTGTCTTTTTGTCATTTTTCTCACTGTCACCATTTTTGTCATTATTTCATTGTACATTTTGCTTTTTGTACAGTCCCTTGTTTTGGTTTTGTACTGTTCCTTGTTTTTTCAATAAACAAAAATTGGGCTTTGTGTTTTAATTGTACATAAACAAAGCTTGATACGTTTTTTATTTTTAAGTATATAGTTAATGTTGCCAAAAATGTGAACACTATGAAATTAGCTTAAATACTAATTGCTCAAGAGTTTAAGACCATAACAAAAATAAGTCCTAAACAGGATAGGAAATGCCCAACAAGAAGTCTCAGTAGTGAGTTGCACGGCCGTCATTGCGTATAACTTCAAACACTCGCTTTGGCATGATCGATAGAAGCGTTTGCAAAAGGCTGGCTGGAATGTTATTCCAAGTGGTAAAGATGGCTTCACGAAAATCATGCACTGTTGGAAATTGATATTCATTTCTATAGACTTCCCTTACCATCCACCCCCAAACATTTTGAATGAGGTTCAGTTCGAGTGAACATGTTGGATGGTCCAAAAGTATCACGTTATTCGCCACGAAAAATTCCTTTGTTCTGTGGGCATTGTGAATTGCAGCGTTATCCTTCTGAAAGATCCAGTCATTTCTACACAAGCGAGGATTTTCAGTCAATAAGGATACTCTCTCCAACATGTAAATGTAGCCGACTGCTGTTTGACGCCCCTGTATAACTTGAAGCTCCATTATTCCATGGAAGAAGAAAACACCCCAGATCATGGTGGAACCTCCTCTACTGTGTCGTGTAAAAAATGTCTCTGGTGAAATATCCTTATCGTGCCAGTAATGTTGAAAGCCATCTGAACCATCCTGGTTAAATTTTGTCTCATCAGAGAACAAAACTTTCGTCCACTTTTCTATGTCTCATGTTTGGTGCTTCTTAGCAAAGTTTAACCGAGCTGTTTCGTGGTGTGAAAGGAGATGTGGCCTTTGGATACGTTTACGGTTTTTAAAGCCCTTCTCTCGTCAATACCCTTTTATTGTTTTTCAGCTTCATTCTGCGTCCGTAAGTACCTTAATCTAATTCGACAATCGCCTGGTGTCTTGCCGGACAACCCGTCGAATCCTCCTGATCAACGCTGGCGAAACTTTCTTGGGCCGACCACTTGAAATTCTCGTTCCGTATTCTTCAGGATCCTTTAAGAAATTTGCAACAGCAGTTTTACTATGCCCAATTTTACCAGCGATGGCACGCTGAAAGAGACCTTGCTTTTGCAACTCGACAATTCTGCTACGTTCAAATTCTGTCAACTCTTTAGCCTTTGCCATGTAACACAAGAAATGTCAGTGGGTGACGTCGATAACGATAATGCTTGAACACAAATGACTAAATTTCGTTACGTGTTTACCGATTAACGCTTCGTTTCAGTATGATCTTGAAACATTTAACTAGCAAGTATTTAGGCTAATTTCATAGTGTTCACATTTTCCGTATTAAATGCTAAAAACGTTTTTTATTTTTATTTTCTCTTTTCTTATTTTCATCTTTTGAAGCTCTTCTAAAATAAGTCGTTGAGTCTAACAAAGAAGAATGCATTTTTTATGTTCATTGGCCTTAAGATTTTGGTGAGCAGTGTATGTGTAAAGAAACACGATCCGGTAAATCATGAATATTTGTCATAAAGAAACAGTCATATCTCTGTGTGATGACATGTGAGGTGAATCTGGTTGAAGGTGTTCATACTCCAAACAACGAACATAGAATTTATTTGTTTTAACCAAAATCAGTTCAGCTGATCGTCACATCATAATGTCTTCGAGGAGAAAAAAGTGAACGTAGTCGGCGATGTGTTTCGTTCCTATAATATCAGACTTTAAGTATACAACATTGATCTAAATATTTTCCCCATTTATTATAGTTATAACACAAAACAACTGTAAACTCGTTAGAATGTACGTTTTATACAGGCTGTATAGCTCTTTTTTTTTTTTCTGTCCCGAAGAAGGTAGATATTTTGTTTGTTTGATTTTTGAATTTCGTTGAAAAATACAGGAGGGCTGTCTGCACTAGCCTTCTCTCATTTAGTAATATGAGACTAGAAGAAAGGCAAGTAGTCTTCACTACCCAGCGCCAGTTCTTAGGTCACACTTTTATAAATGAATAGTGGGATTAACCGTCTTATTAAAACGGACCCACAACGAGCTGGCGACACTCAGATTACCTCATTACCATACTGTCCCGGTAGACATACACTTCGTCAACAGTAACGAGATACTTCTCTTTCTTACATGATATAATGCTTGGTGTGACCTGTATTACACTCAGATTATCTCATGACCATACTGTCCCGGTAGACATACATTTCGTCAACAGTAACAAGTTACTTCTCTTTCTTACATGACAGAATGCTTGGTGTGACCTGTATTACACACAGATTATCTCATGACCATACTGTCCCGGTAGACAAACACTTCATCAACAGTAACGAGATACTTCTCTTTCTTACATGGCAGCATGCTTAGTGTGACCTGTATTACACTCAGATTACCTCATGACCATACTGTCCCGGTAGACATACACTTCATCAACAGTAACGAGATACTTCTCTTTCTTACATGGCAGCATGCTTAGTGTGACCTGTATTACACTCAGATTACCTCATGACCATACTGTGCCGGTAGACATACACTTCGTCAACAGTAACGAGATACTTCTCTTTCTTACATGACAGAATGCTTGGTGTGACCTGTATTACACTCAGATTATCTCATGACCATACTGTCCCGGTAGACATACACTTCGTCAACAGTAACAAGTTACTTCTCTTTCTTACATGGCAGCATGCTTGGTGTGACCTGTATTACACTCAGATTACCTCATGACCATACTGTGCCGGTAGACATACACTTCGTCAACAGTAACAAGTTACTTCTCTTTCTCACATGGCAGAATGCTTGGTGTGACCTGTATTACACTCAGATTACCTCATGACCATACTGTGCCGGTAGACATACACTTCGTCAACAGTAACGAGATACTTCTCTTTCTTACATGACAGAATGCTTGGTGTGACCTGTATTACACTCAGATTACCTCATGACTATACTGTGTCGGTAGACATACACTTCGTCAACAGTAACGAGATACTTCTCTTTCTCACATGACAGAATGCTTGGTGTGACCTGTATTACACTCAGATTACCTCATGACCATACTGTCCCGGTAGACATACACTTCGTCAACAGTAACAAGATACTTCTCTTTCTCACATGGCAGAAAACGTTTGGACCGATTCACATATTAAGATATTAAGAAATTTTATTGTTCTTAGGTTGTCAGAGAACCGAATTTTGCTCGTGCTTTGTGAAAATGGAAAACAAAAATATTTTAATGGGTACAACAACATCGATGTTTGTTTGAACATTTATGAAAACAAATAAGATTGTAAGATTTGTTGATTTCTTGGTTCTGAGTCGTAAAACTAGCAGACAACATAGCGACAGCGCACGTGAGAAAACACCACGAGCCTGTAGATCCAATTCTAACGTCTTCTCCTGGAAACCGAATTCTCCGTCCAAGTAAAGACGATCACCACAAAGACCGTTTTAATTGAAGTTATACACGACAATACATAGGTTGATAACAATATAACGTGATAAGAACGTATTTAACATTGACAATATTGGATAGAACTGTTGAACATATGGTATAATGTCTGTCTGCTGATTAAACTTATGTAAAATATAAATTGTCGAGTTAACAGTGATGGCGAACCTATGACACGCGTGCCAGAGGTGGCACGTGATAGGATTCCCGCATCTTTGCTGAGAAGTATGTTGAATTTCAGGAAAACCATACTTGGAGTAATAAATTCTGTGCCCTGCGTAAAAGACTTGAGAAAATAGAGTGTGGAGGGATCTTGGAAGAAAACGTTGCAAAGAGTTGTGAAAATGAAATTCTTTAAGTGTGGATTTCATTGTCAATTAATTTTAAGTCAATGAAATTACTTGGAATAGCTTTTCTTACTTTGTTTGGATCATCTTACGCTTGTGAGCAGCCGTTTTCAACTTTGAATTTCATCAAATCAGACAGAAGAAACAAGCTTACAGATGAACTGAGTGTTGCATGTGTTGCTCTCAAATCAACAAAATATGAACCATCAATTAACAAGTTATCCGAGTGTTCACAACAGCAGAGATCGCATTGATTTAATAAAATTCAAGACAAAATATACAAATTTTAAGTCAAGACTATTTATTAGTTTCATTGAAACTTTTGTAATTAGACTCTTTTTTTAAATAAAGATACTCATCAAAAAGTCGGTTTTTATTGGAAAGTAACTGTCATTTTTATGAAAAACCTGGCACATTCGGATATACAAAATAATTTTGGGCCACAATTGAGGCACGCAATCTCTAAAAGGTTCCTCATCACTGGTCTTGTACATGAAGCATAATATTTTAATGGTAAATATTATAAGTGTTTCACAGAGGGCGCTAGTGTAGACAATTACTGATAGTGTATAACAACAAAACAACATCAACTAAATCTTCAGCTCTACAATGTGTATCAAATATTATTTATTTTGGATTAATAGTTTAACACTAAAAATACATCAGAATATTAACAACAAACTATAATGTTTTAAGATAAATAAGCAACACTAGTTTATATGTGACTAAATAGTAACATTAATTTTAAATATCTTAACTTACACTTATTATCAGACATTTTTACCGTGTGAGACATTCAATACAATGAAAAACACTTTTTCATTATTTACCAATAATTGAAGTTGAACTATCAATAAAGATGAACCTTGAACTGTATATGTTTTAAAATAGACTCCTAACCTTGAAGTGTCTCGTTACTTAATAAAGTAGATATATTTTCTGTGGTTATTCACTGCTATTCATTTTTTATCATTACTTACGCAAAATAAGACACTAAACGACTCCCTGTTCTTGGTAATTTATATTTTGTTTACAGTTCCAACTTTTCAAGTTCAACTGTATAAGATTCTAGATAGACTAACACTAGAAATACATATTGTTATATCACAGTGTAAAAATATGTTTTGTATGTAATAACTGATGTATAATAATACTGTAGATACGTTTGTATGAGAGACATTTAATAAAATACCGAATGACTTCCTGTAATTGTTTCTTCGGTTTGTTTTGGAAATAAGCACAATGTTATACAATGGGCTATCTGTGCTATGCCCACCATGGGTACCGAATCCCGGTTTTAAGCGGTGCTTCTTGTACTTTAACACATTGGTTTTATTTCACGTTCCGGCATTAAGATAATCACACGTAACTTGCTATATAACCAAACTGAGAAACTTATTATCCGTATAATAATAACACATTTAACTTGCTACCCACTATAAGACATTACACTGTAATTGGTTCAGTAAATGAAAACTCACAAATCCTTTAATATGTACTATTTCACACTTATGTAAGTCGAATTATATAAATATGGTCAGTGTCTGAAGAAACGTTTTCATGTGTAATGTGTAAACTATTTTCAGTTCCTACTCTGAGTCCTCCAGCGACAAACTCCAAAACCAACGTTTGTTAAAAATCTGTTAGTTTTGTAAATACTTTATTAACTTCTAGAATCTACCATGTAAGCGTAGAAAGTTATTAGTGTTACGTTAAGTATTGTTCTTCAATTGCTCTCTTCCCAGTGGTAAGTAATTCAACATCAACTTTTGTGTTTCTTCACATGATATGAATTGTTTTTTGTCTTCATCCAAACATTTTTCATTCACAAGTCGTTAAGTGTTGCTGTTGTCGTTAAGAATCAACGACAGGTTCAATACACACGTTTTACTTCTACTGTTTGTTTAATTCATGAAACTAAATTCTAAAACAGCTAACCCATCGTCTTCACATAGTCTCACGTAGCACAGCGGTAAGTCTATGTAGTTACAACGTTCAAATGCGGTGTATTATTCACAAATGAACAAAGCAGATAGACCAGTGTGGCTTTCTTCTTGTAAAAGACAACACATTTTTATCGTTATGTCATATCAGAGAAATAAAACATTCTGTCGTTCAGCTTTAATTTTATGAAATAAGAAACTCTCTAGAAACGGTGAGCATTAGAAACATCACCACGTGATTTAGAGATTTTAGTGATAAAGTTAGAAACCTAGATAACCTCGATTTGTTACGGTACATTCAGTTACAAATTTGTTTTATTTATTTTACTCAGTTATAAAGAAATGATGTTAAACACCTTTATTTAGAATACAAAGCGGATCACGATATTTATGTTTCAACTTTGAGCTCAGCCTTAGACAAAATAAAACATACCATTTAATCAAAATTACCTGAGAAGCTTCTTCGTCAACGAGATCCTAACCATTAGATCTCGGATTTATAGTTCTGAGAAAGTTAATGAGACCTAAAAATGAGTTTGGTAATTATTTTGTAACTGACACAGAAAATATAATAAAGAAAGAAAAGTGAAATTAGAAGAATTCTTAACGTGACTGGAACTGAATTCTATATGGTTTATTATTACAGTAGATGGCACTGCTTTAAATTATATTTATGAGTAAAATTGACATTCAGCTTTCAGTATTTGCATAATTATTGTAATTACGTGTTTCAAACTACTGACTCCATAATGTTATATGAAATATAAATAAACATATTGATTCATAACAATAATATATAAGTATTATGAAATCCTTTGTCACTGTGTTATAATGAATTTTATTCGTCACTCTTCTCCATTTGTGAACCTAGCTAATAAACATCACTACAATGAAACTTAAAATTACTTCAGTACTCAGGTCAACCAATGACGTTACTGAACACATCACAAAATATAATAGTATTTCACACTTTCGTTAGTTTTGAGTTCGTCAATAAAAACCTCCTTCTATTTGTTTCTAAACCAATCTTCTTTATTGTTTTCAGGATAACGTCTTATGTAAAATTCAGTTGTATAATTTAATTCAATACTATTTGTCAAGTTTAATTATAACACTGTGATTACATGTATACATTCCAGATAGTACATGAAAAACCTAACCATCAGAACACAAAAATTTAGACCAACTGTTGGATAAATATAAACTGGATAATAATACAAGGACAGTTGTGTAGAGATTTTCTTCCTTCATCGACATGTGATGGTCTGTGAGAAAATATTCATTGAGAGAAATATTTGTGCATTACATTAAATCTCCAGTCACCCCATCCTCCGTCTTCCCACATCTGAACACATTCACTGTCTACAAGCGGTATATTATTAATTCCTGTTTGAACCTTTATGTAACGATATATCCTACAGTTTGACATGAACTTCCATTGCTGGTTGTTTCATATTTGATGAAGCCATACTACACCTGACAGTTAGTACTAACAGTACATTGGTGTCAGATTCTAAGTATGTAGAGTTGAGGCTGGCATTTTCTTCTGTACTTAACTAAATCTGTAACTCGGATTAGTTAGAAATCCCTTTGAGAAAACATCTTTGAAATGGTCTGTAGTAAATTTTAGTAGAATAAATAATGTTATTTATCAGAAGAATTTTGAAACCAAACTGACAAATAGTTCTTCCATTTGTAAGCAACATCAGTACATTAAATACCAGTACCTCTGGAAACAGAATAATCCAACATAATAGACAGAAATAGAATATCGTAAATCAGGTAAACATTTAGAAATATTTAACACTAAACTACTAGTACCATTATTTCGAATATTCGTTTATCCGATTAGACATAATGCTCAAGGAGGTAATTATTTTATTGATTTCAAAATAGAATTACGTTTAATTAGGAGTTATATTGCAAATTATGTATAAAAAAACTAATATTTATTTATGTTACAACTTAATTTTGGTGTTAAAAAGCCTGAGATGGCCAGGTGGTTAAGGTAATCGACTCGTAATTTGAAGGTTGCAGGTTCGATTCCTTATCCCACCCATCATGCTCGCTCTTTCAGCCATTTTGGGCATTATTTACTTCCATTATTCGTTGGTTAAAAGAGTAGTCCAAGAGCTGATGAGTAATTATCTAGTCTTACGTTGCAAAATTGGGAATGTCTAGTATAAATAACCCTCGTGTAATTTTGCGCCAGAAATGAACTAATTAAACATAAAAGGCTTGATTTTATTACACAGAAAATGAACTGCTGTTTAATTTTTTTTACTGCAGTCGTTTCTTGTAATAAGCGGTCGTTCTACAAAGTAGGATATTCTCTCTTAACCTGAAGATCACCTAGGAAACGTTGTTCTTATCAATAAAAGTGTTGATACCCATAGTAGCCGTTCTGAGATACAAAGACAGGCATCATAGTGTTATTATAATTGACAAAAATTATTATTTCAAGAGTTGTCTTTCTACACACCAGACGGAAGCTAATTTTTGTGAAGAAATTTAACTCAACAAATATTGACTTCTTATATTTTAATAAAATACAGAATTGGTAAACACTATAAATATTATTCGATTTGTATTTTCAATAATCAGCTAAATTAACTTCGAGCGAACGACTGGGGGACCAAATGAACGTCAGAATTAAAGTTTGATGATTTAGAATATCTGAAATTTTTACCAAATTATTTGAAAGTGTCCAAAATATTAACCGAAACATGTTAAAAACTTCAAGATAAAACTATCTTGATTTGACACATTAAATTTCATTATTTGTGTAATTATTGATTTAATACCTTCCAACGTACGTGGAAGACAACTAATATAACCTATTACATAACCGAACTGAGAAACTAATTACCAATATGTGTTATAAAATGTGATATTTCACCATTCTTAATATGTAATATGTCGTTTAAACACCGACATCTCATTATTCTGGTTTATATTACTTTAATCTTTATTACTATTATTACTTTATGTGAGATTGGCGAATGTAGGATAAAACTGACAGATGTAAGGTTCTTCAGTCACCTCCAAAATCTAGAGTACATTTTATATCCCACATTATAGTCTCTACCCTGGAAGTATTTCAATTTGTATATCAATTTTTATATCTGTTTTGGATTGTTGTTGTTTATAACAAACTAATATCAATCAGAGGTTTTGATTTCCTGTTTTTAACTCAGTCCTCAGTTTTGATTAATTTAACTTAACACTTCAGTATTAATATTCTAGCTACACACACACATTTACCTTCCGTTGAGCAGCTTGCAAGGTGGAGAACTTATATTACTAAATTCCGGGTTTCGATTCCCTGCGTGTTTTCAAGTAAGATCTTAGTCAGCTTTGTGTTTAACAACAAGCAAAATCATGAATTATTTGTATTATTTATTTTTTATTGATAACAAAATTCCATATGGATACTAAAGTATCCTCAGAATATATTGCTTCCTTCTACACTTTAAACCACATGCTTCCTGTTATTTATTTCAAATTCCAGAAGACTCCACCTCCACCTCCACCTCCAATTACACCTGGCATTCCACCTTCAAATCCACTACTCTTACGACAACAATAGGAAGGAGGAACATTACAACGAACAAAATTTGTTGAACATGCGATGCCTTCTCGGAAATTCCCCACTAGTTCAGGAAGTAAACAAAGTGACGTCATTAGAATATATATCGCCTATAATATTTTATAATATTTTTTAATTCGTCACTGTTTATCTACTTGTGAAGCCTAACTAATAAACATTATGTTTATAAAACTGTTAAAATTACGTCAATACCAAGATCAACCATTGATGTTACAGAACACGTCACAAAAAATAGTATAGTCATATTTAACAGTTACGTTAATTTAACGAATTTGTCAGTAAAATCTATTATTATTAATCTATAAACCAATCTACTTTGTTTCCAGAACAGTATCTTATATCAAATTTTAACTTTCCGTTGCGTCACTAAAAGTGCATAAAATTATCTGCAAAAACACATTAAAGTAATTCTCGTTGGTTACCTTATACACAAAATACCGTACTTTACGCCTTAGTTTGAGGCTACATCGTGGAAGACGAACCTTAATTTATGACAGAGAATTCTAATAAAACAAATTGACTTTACAACCAACACTTTAATATATCCTTGACTTTCTTCAATTTACTGAGTAAAGACACAATATACTCCACAGTATATCGACAATATTAGTTTAATTGTTTTATACTACTGAAGATACTTGTAATTAGTAAGTGTTGACATTACGATCTGTATGAGAGGCCGATTTGAGTAGATCCCAAGTTAACCTCTTGTCTTAACCCATCACCTTTGTCTTGGGACACTCATGGGGATTTAAAGAAAAAATATGTGCGTATTACATTATATAAAATACGGTATATTGTTCTCATGGTTGTGGATTATATGTCATAACAAACACGACCACAGCACAAGATCAATCATATAAACAGCTGTGTTATGTAAATGTTATGTAAACGACAACCATGTCATGTCGTGTTTGAATTTCCATATCTATTATTTATATTATTGTTTTTGTTATTTATAAAGCGTTTGAAATGCCATGTTGTTGTTTATATTATTGTTTTGAAATTTAAACCAACAAAATATGTTGTAATTCATTTAGAATTAATCATTTAGAAATTTCTAGAATTAGGTAGATTAATCATATGTCGGCCTGGTGTCTAGATGTCGAGTCTCGTGCAAAAAGACAGACATGCGCAGATTACTCTGGAATTCTGTGGAAGTTACGCGATTGTTCGAGGACACAGTAAGCCTACTAATATATAAATAGACGGAGACGCGAGGAAAAAAAGAGAGTCAGTCATTCGTTTGTATTTGATTCAAGAAATAGTGTCTTTGTTTGAGAAATTTTAAACGTTTGCTGTGCGTTTATTCAACTTGGATTTGTGACTAGAGTTAGATCTACAGAAGCTGTGATTTTATTTCGTCATTCTTTACGATTCATTTGAATCACTGGTTATACTGAAAGTCAACACGTGTAAAACTGTTTAAGGGAGAACGGGAAAATTTGGAAAACGACAAGTTGAGACGTTCGTCAAAAACATCGTAAAAAGAACTTCGCAAATTTATTGGACTGTGAATTGTTTCTGGACTTCATTAAAACTTTGGAATTTCTTCGTGGGACCAAATTCACCTCCTAGACTGGAATTTTGGATTTCTGATCTGGACTTTTGGACTTTTATTCTAGATCATTATATTGAACACAGGCCAGTACCATTTTGTATTGTAATTAATTTTGAAGGTTGAAACTGAATATCTGTCATTGTTATTATATAATTTATGTTATATCTGTCATGTATATAATAGTTTTTGTAATAAATTATACAAGCTGTTATCTGTGTCTTTCTGTTGCGTTCAGTCTACATAAAAAAAACGTAACAAGCTATCTTATTAATGTAATTATTATTTTGTACACTAGTTAATCAACAAACATCTGAAACAATTATCTGTCTATATTACTTACTGTCAGTTTGATATTCAATTGTAGTAACAAATGCAATTTAAATTAAAATATTTACTTTTATAGTTATAAGAACAAATTTTATGAAAATGCATGGTTGTGTCACTCTGTGTTGGTGTTTCACACATGTAATCATTTTGAAATAATTTAATTTCTCACTTTAAATTGCTGTAAAATATATAGTCGTCAACAAAAGTATTATTTTTTTTACATTCTTTCATTATAAACAATATTCGAATGTTTGGATACACGTTGTTGTTATAAACTTACTTTCATTAAATATTATGTTACAAACCTCCGTTAGTAACAAGAAATAAACATTGTAGCAGTTTCTTAAACGATACAGACAAACGTAACTTATAATTGATATTTCTATCATACCATTTAAACTGTTTGTATGAATTCAATGTTAAAGAATTCATACTCTCACCTGGAGTCGATTCCAACAGTGTTGTTAACATCAAAAGTATAATAATTGTAGTCTTCATTTCTCTGATCTGTTAAAATCAGTATTAATACAGTTAGAGAAATGTGACTTTTAACGAAGCCTAAAATAAAAGCTCGAAACTTAGTACAGCCCATGAATTCTGTATCTTACTAGCTTCAGATATATTAGAACAGAGGTACTTTTTATAAACGGAAGTAGAGAGTTACAGAAGAAACAAGTTCCCGATTTATCACAGAAACACTAAAACCATTACAATAACTGGACAACATCTAGTGCAAGATTTCTATAGAATAAAAATTACATTTTGTAAATATCGTTTAACAACAAAAATAATTTTATATTGAAATTTCTTTTCTTTAAGGTTTCTCGAACTTAATAAAACATGAAAGTAAAAACCTTTTTATTAAAGAAAATTTATATCTAAGAACCAAAAACAATACCAGACCGATCAACCAAAATACACAGAAATAAAGTTTAACAACGCACAGAAAAATGAAGTTACCACGCCTGTGGTAAAATATTGACTTATAAAATGAAAACAAGATTAGCTTGTGTTAATATGATAAAAATAATTATTCATATAAGTACTTAAAATCTGTATTTATTTTAATATTCATTATAATTACTATTACAAAGAAATACTCTCAAACAAGATATGAAAATTATATTACCAAGGAGTGTTCAATTATTAGGTACTTCAACCACGTTTTATCGGAGTGTAAATATACAGTTAGACTTCGGTCCTGATACTCAGCTTATATAGTCGTATTTTTAATGAGATGCACAGTTCTGAGAACATCACAACCAATCAGAATGATTCCATTAACAGTTGACGTCAAGTGTCAAATTACAATATTACAGAGACATGTAGAGAGACAGATTGAACCAATAGGAAACTGTGAGTGATTATTTGTTATTTACATGTGATACATTTCTGTTAAAGTGGTGTATGTAGTGGTGGAAAGACTTTAAAACTGTCAGTGGTAATGAACTTGTGTGGTTAAGGTAGAATGGATAGTAACATGTAAGTAGTTGTGTTTCATGGATATTCACAAATGGTTTATATATCAATAAACTGTGTGGAACACACGTAGCTATTGTAACATTAGAACAAACGAGCATCGATGTGCGATATTATAGACAAAACGTAGTTATTTTAACTTTAGAATACACAGATGTCTATAAAGACATTTCTCTTATTTAACCATAAGTATACAGGCTAACTAAATGATTTTTCTATCCTAATCATGTTGAAACGATGTTTGTTTCTTTGTTTGACTTAAACTTCCCACAAATTTATGCGAGAATTATCTGCGCTAGTCGTCCTTAAGTTACCTGTGTGAGATAAGAAGTAAGGCTAATAGCCATCACCATCCACCTCAACTGTTAGTTACTTTTTATTTACAAATTCTGGGATCAACAGTTATTTATAACCCCTCTTTGGCTGAATGGGCAAACAAGTTTCATGAGTGGGGGTTTCATACTCGTTACCTTAAGAATTCGAGTCACTCACCACCTAGCCGTATCAGGACGGTATACATACACTCAGTTCAGTGTGACGACATACTCTTGTTTGTCACATGACAGAAGTAATTTGTACAGTTTTATGATACACTACAGTTCCAAACATGTGAAACTCTTATCTAATTATTTATTATGGTTAATCTGTTGTCTTCTTTTCTTGTACATATTCAGAAAATTTAGAGATTACGAAATTTTCTTCTTCTGAGGTTCTCAGAGGACAAAGTTTCGCATCATTTTGATGTTGTTTTTGTGTGGAAATAGAAAACAAAAATATTTTAATGTCTTCAGTTACATGGCGGCTCATGTGAAGATTTTTGTAAACAACTATGAAAGTAACGTTGAAACGTTGGTTTTAAGTAGCAAGATTTCAAAGTAACCCAGGTATAGCACGTGTGGAAAAACATTACGAGCCAGGATATTCTGTTCTCACGCGCTTATCAGGGAACCAAACTCTCCGCTTCAGAAAAAACTCTCATCACAAAGAATGATTTCTTTGACGTTATACACAACAATACCTGGATTGATAACAATATAACGTAATAAGAACATATTTAACATTAACAATATGTGATATAACTGTTGAACATAATATCTCTGTAATGATCATACTAGTGTATAATAAAAATAGGTCGGCAGTCACTAGTTTCTTTTGGAATTTTTCGCAAAGCTACACGAGGGTTATCTGTGCTAGCCGTCCCTAATTAAGTAGTATAAGACAAAGGGGAAGACAGCTAGTCATCACCTCCACCACCAACTCTTAGGTTGTTCTTTTAACAACGAGTAATGGGATTGATCGTCACAGTATAACACCCGTGCGGCTGAAAGGGCGAGCACATTTGGTGCGACGGGGATTCGACCCTGAGATTACGAGTATTAACCACCTGGCCATGCCGGGCCTTTTTTTAATTCATAAAGCTAAATTCTAAAGCGGTTGACTCAACACTTTCACACAGCTCCCTGGAGTACAGCATAAGTTTAAGTAGTTAAATAGTACACAACAGAAACACCATTGTGACTTTGTTCTTATAACAAACAAAGTGTTCAGATATTTAATCTGTCATGTCACAGCAACAAAACATTTTGTTATTGGTACGAAACAAGAAAATCTTCACAAGCAGTGAATATTAAAACTATACAATAGTACTTATAATATGAACCATGATGAGCATCTAAATTTAACATTTACCGAAAATAAAACTTTCATAACACTTTGTGTTCCTACTAATAATTTAGTTTTAATAACTGAATGAATCCTGTCTTGCTTAGCTGTTAGCGCGATAATTTACCTCACACATCAATGCCACTTGTTATTTCTGTTTACACTTAATGATAAAAATTCCGAAGAAAGTATTTTACTAGAAATTGTTTTTGAAATGTTTTGTAAAAACATAACAATTGTTGTAAATATTGTATTAGCATCTAGAATTTACCATCTTGGAAACGTAAAGCGTTAAAACTTCTCAGGTTAACTTCAAAAATTGCTTTTTAAAAGGTAGAGGGCAGTACGAAAATTGAAATGTCATTCGATTATTTAAAAACCTTAAACAAGAAAAAAAACGATACATTTTAATTACTGTTTTTGTTTCTATAATTACGCCATCTGTAAGAGTCTTAGTGCACTAATATGTTTTTTTTCATTTGTTAATTTCGTACGAAGCTAGCTGTCCCTACTTTTGAAATCTTAGACAGCTTGTAAAAAACCACCTACCTTCCTAACTGTCAGAATACTGGGTTTAGTCCAACTGTGAGACATTCATAACCTGAGGTAATGGTACAAGAACAAGGGTGTAGACTTTTCTTTCACCACCGACAAAATTACACCTGATGGGTTTGTGAGTGGGTGTGTGTTTTCTTAAGATCGGGCTATCTTCTGAGCCCACCAAGGTGAATTGAGCCCCTGATGTTAACGTTGTAAATCCGTAAACATACCGCTATATTAGCGGAAGCAATATATTACCTGCGCTACGCACACTGCGGAGGGAAATTTCCATTGAAGGAATGTTTTGTCCATTAAATTTTTAGACTTCCCCCCTCATGTTTCTCTACACAATTATCAAACACCATCAATGTCTGTTTGCAAGGAATTCAGAGAGACATCATGAGAAATCCAAATACGTGGAAGTCCGAAAAGTTGCATCCAGTGTCTATGAGGAGTATGTTATTAATTTCTGTTTGAACTTTTACATCACGATATAGCAGACAGGATAACATAGATGTTTGTAGCTGATGGTATTATATTATATGGTGTTTAACAGGGTTGAGCTTTGCATTTTCTTTTATATTTAGCTAAACCTTTTTCATGCACAAACAAAAAATCTCTTGGAAATTTTCTGTATTTAATTTTATTAGAATAAATAATGTTATTTATAAGCCGAATGTGTAAACTGAGCTCATAGCGAACAAACAGTTCATATATCTGTGATTAACATCAACAATCTATAGGTCATGACGTCATCAATTTCTAACATTGATATCTGCTGGAACTATGGAATATAGAATATATCCAAGCTAATTGTTAGATAAAAATAGAATACTGAATATCAGATATATCTTGGGATATATTTTATACTAAACTACCAGTACCACTGTAGCGTGTAGGTAGAATGATGAGGAATTTGATTATTTTAATGGTTCAATAATAAACTTACGTTTACAACCGAGTTTTATTACATATTTTGAATAAAAATTATTAATTATTATATGTGTCAACTTAACTTATAAATTTTAAAAAAATATATCAAGTTTCATTTTTCTTGCTTTCAAGAAGGCGAAAGTATAGCGCTCCACAGATGAATACAAAGTATGGCGCTCCACAGATGAATACAAAGTATGGCGCTCCACAGATGAATACAAAGTATGGCGCTCCACAGATAAATACAAAGTATAGTGCTCCACAGATGAATACAAAGTATAGCGCTCCACAGATGAATACAAAGTATGGCGCTCCACAGATAAATACAAAGTATAGCGCTCCACAGATGAATACAAAGTATAGCGCTCCACATATGAATACAAAGTATAGCGCTCCACAGATGAATACAAAGTATAGCGTTCCACAGATGAATACAAAGTATAACGCTCCACAAATTAATACAAAGTATAGCGTTCCACAGATGAATACAAAGTATAACGCTCCACAAATTAATACAAAGTATAGCGCTCCACAGATGAATACATCTTTTGAAAATATGGCGTCTCAGAACAACAGATTAACTAATTCTAATATTTTTAAACCAGTCACAAGTAGTATTTCAGACATATTTACACTCAAAATTTGATATCGATTTTGTACAACAAATAGTTGACTAATTTCTTTACATCAGTTTAAAGTGTCTGGTGTAACAGTTTTCAATAATAATCTTCTTTCCTTTTCTTTAATGTTTGATTTTAAAGTTTTTATTTTTATTTAAAACATTTCTTTCCTTCAACCCAAATTCAGAGATTTAAAGGGATTTTTTTATCCAAGGAATACATTTCTCCGACACCAGCAAATTTGGTTTGAAATCTACCTTTTGGTATCAGTTCCTTTCCTCCAAATTCAATTCCTTCATAATATAATAAAACAACATATGATGTTTATATTCCTTATATGTCGTACGTTGCTTCACATTTATTGTACTCTGACCTGCTCTGTTCTTCTTGTCTTTTTATCATCATGTTGTTGTTCTTCAACTTGATGTTTTAAACACATTTCAAATTAGTCTTTAACTTTAGGCTTAACCTCTAAACTCTTTCTTATTTAATAAAGACTCTTACCAAAAATAAAAATATCTTCACCATTCGTCCAGGAAGTTTACATTGGTCATTCTCACCTTTTCCGAGGGTTATAATTATGCTTACATATTTACATGAGTTGATATGTTCACCAGTTGCTCCAGGGGAGAAAAGCGTTATATGTTCAGCTGAAGTTAACACTAGCAATAAGTGCAAGAGACCGCAGTGAACAAATAGATGATGAAACAATTTGTTTAACAATACCTTAAGAGACATGTCTACTTCTGTAAAATACCAGGTTTGTACACTCTGGTGGACATATTATTCACTATAATATAATGAATTTTTATTCATTAAATAAAGGTAAGTATTCATGTAAACACATTAAAAAATCTCCTTCTCACTGTCCAACAGGATCAAAATATTGTGTTAAAGCTTAGAGGGCAGTACAATCGCATAATCCACTGTTGTCTTGAATTGGCAGTCAATGTGTTAACAAACTATCATTTTTTTCAATTTTAATTTGTTATATACAATTTTAAATAGACTAATAAGTTTCATGATTTCTCGTGTTAGTCCAAATAATGTATATAAACATTCATATAATTAGTACGATTCAACTGTTTTATGTTACTTACTCATCATAATTACCTCATGTCTGAACACGTTGTTGTACTTCCTGACACATATTTATAACACGCGTGTTTCAGCCCTTGGCTGTACACTATCACACTTGGACTTAGTTTTATTGGAAGTTTACCAGAACTGTCTTCATTGTTTCAAACATCTTTTACGCTTTTCGTATTACAAATATCTTTACATATTAACTGTTTTACAACTCTTTGTTTTCATAATTTACAAATGGGAAACACTCCATATCCAGCATATTAAAAATACGAATTTGGTTTATATTTTGTAATGATAATACCATTACAAGTGAATACTCATCAGCGTTAATCGTTTTATTTAACATTTTGAACCACCAGCTTCCTGCACGTCCAGTGAAACAATAATAGGTAAGAGGAACATAACAGCAAACAAATTTTTCTGTACATTCGATAACATTTCGGTAAGTCCCACAGTTTCAGAACAAAATAACATTATAACAAGACATTCCGCTATTTTTAATGTTCTATACTTTAATATTTATAAGTACAGATCTCACAAAAAGCCATGCGTAGGTTCTCGATGTCCGAGAGGACCTAGCTATCCATCGGCCTGCCACGGAGCAAGACAGCCAAGACATCCTGAGTGTCTCGCAAGGCCAGGCGGCACATGCCAGCTTGCCTCAACAAGGAGGCTTCAGACCTGCTCCCAGGGCCCAGTGACAGACTTGAGAAAGCAGAACCCCCAGACAAGGACAATCAATTCGTCTCCAACCTCATCCTCAGCAAGGAGGGAGACGTTGAGCCTCCACACATCAGGACCCCGAAAAACGGGGACAAAATCCCAGAATGAGGTGAGAAATGCCCGATGGTCGGACACGTTAAACGAGACATTTGGTGAGCTGCAGCTCCACTGAGGCTTTGCCGATGGCCAGGTGTTACATATAACCCGTCAAGACGACAAGAAATGCCCTAACCAGTCCAAGTTGCCACAAAAGCAGACCCCCACACAGCACACTCCAAACGTCGGTAAAGTCGAAATCAGACAGCACTGCACACAGAGACCACGTACATCGAACGCCAGAAAGAGGATCACTCTTAATCTTGTCAAGATGAGACCCCAAGACGCAGTTGAAGTCGCCACCAAGGACGATCTTGGCCTGTGTAACCATGAACCTTCCAAGCCCGAGAAGAAAACCTCCCGCTCCCCAGACTGTGCAAGCGCCTAGACATCGACGAGACGAATCTTACGACCCCTAGCGAAAACATCAACGCACAAAACCCGCCCGTCAGCATCACCATGTAACGCGAGGATGGTGCTATTAAAATGCGGGTCAAAGTGGATTCCCCACACCCCGTGCAAGCGTCGTGCCAAACGACCAGAAGGAACGAACAGGATAGAGAGAGGAAAACGAAAAGTGGACCCTCTGAGAGGCAAAAGGGGCTCCTGTAAAAATATTGTATCAACCACAAAGTGGTTGATGAGAGATAATATGTAAAATTGTTTAACAATCTAAAATATTTCTGAATGTTTAAAGTAATGCAGAAAAACCCCATAAAGCAAACAGAGGAGAAAAATCAGTGACGTTGTTGCTTTTACTGGACAAATTGAGGCAGGGGGGTGAGTGGCTCTTGAGGCCACCCGACCCCACCCCCTCTTTGCAGCTGCAACCACTGGCATCCAACCACCACCGCTGCACAACAGGAACATCCAGATTGAAGTCTGGAAAAGACTCGGGGCTGCAGGGCCCCCGCTCACCCTGATTCTCCTCTCCCAGTCCAGAGAGACTAACACGGCATCATGGGAGAGAACCATAATACCCACTACGCCCAGGAAGGAATAGGTGACGTCCCAACCTGTTTGTCCTTCTCTACGCGCGGCGTCCCTGCAGCCACTGCAGCATACGTCGCCACACGTCTCGGGCAACGCAAAGGAGTGTGACCATCACGACACACATCACACTGAACATCACAAGCCCTGTTTTCGTGTACAAAGGCCAGACAAATCTCTCACCACGGCATCTGACAAGTATGAAACATGTTGCTTTCGAGACCACAACGTTGGCACAGCCGTTCACTGAAATGAAGTTGGGAACCAGCTTCTTCATGTTTAGACAGACACAACAGTTCTCGGTACACACATTTGGGCGCGTCTGGTGCGCCTCATGTTTAATTTTTCGAACTGACCCACAGGCCGACAATACGTCCTTGACGACATCGTGGGACGGTTCAAAAGGGGTCGACTGGAGAGTTACCCATTTCGTGTTTTGTGCTGCAGGCTCCACAGACACTCACTGGTCCCCAAAGAAGAAGTCTTTGTCCAGCAGGATCCGGGCATATGTGTTGTAGACACTCTACATGGCTACTCTACACGGCAGTGTTTAAGGTGTCAATTATCGCCGAGGATAGCGAGGCCGCGGGCACCACTAAACGGATGGACTGCGGTCGAACAGAGTAAGGCCGGATGGTCGTAGCCACACCGACCTACAGTGTTGTGGCACACACACACAAATGGAACACTACAGTGAACAAACAACACACAAACACCAGTATTGGGCACAGGGAATGACGGCAAGAAAACAACGAACCACTGGCACGCCCTCTGCTGGATCATCGAGTCGGACCCGAAGTGCCTTCACATGAAATACGACGAGGAGGAGATATTGAATTTATTTACAACAATAAACTGTACAAAGTAGCGTGTCATGAAATATCTATAAGTAAAAAATAAAAATCAAATACAAAACAAAACTCGAAATGTATACAATACAAAACTTTAAATATATACAAACCTTTAAAGAAATACAAAACAAGACATTAAAGACGTACAAATCATAACTGGATAACAAAACTTTAAAGGCATACAGAACAAAACCGTAAAGGGATACAAAACAGAACTCTAAATACAAACAAAACAAGACGTTAAATGGAAACAAAACAGTAATGATCTACAAAATACAAGGAAATAGAAAACTCGAAATATAAGAAAAACGTTAAATTTATACAAAATATTAAATATATACAAAACATAAAATATATGAAAACATTAAATATGTACAAAATAATAAATACGAATTTTATACTAAAATATAGTAAGACAAATGGGGAGTGGAGACAGGGCGGCTCAGAATCTGATATCCACCCAAACCCCGACCAACGCACAAAGAGGCGAGACGTCCAGTCGCCAGAGATGGTAAAATGTCCCGGAACCCAGTCGCTGATAGTCCGCCTCAAGGCCAAATTTTGGTTCTTCCCAGCATCAAAAAGTACGACACTGGCGCCTGGTCGAAAACCGATTTGTTTGGAGGAAGCCAAATGACGAACTTTAAGATGGTTAAGGCATACTGAAAGGAAAAGGCCGGGAACAGAGACTGGTACATGGTACAGTATGATCTCCGGGAACAGAGACTGGTACATGGTACAGTATGATCTCCCCCGACGTTGGACAGAGGATCAACCTGTGCACAATTAGCACAAATCTATACATTGGACAAGCTGCGCTCTGCCCCCCATGGGTATCGAAACCTGGTTTTTAGCGGTGCTTCCTGAACTTTAATACGTTGGTTCTGTTTCGGGTTCCGACGTTTAGGGAATTACATGTAACATGAAACTAATAAACTAATTATCCGTCTAGTAATAATACAGTATACAGGCTAACAACTATCAGACGTAACACTATCTTTGTTACAGTAAATTAAAACTTCCTAATTTTTCAGCTATAAATCTCCTACTTTCAACAGTTTATTGAGTACTGTTTCATTTACCATGTTCCTCCCACTTCTTAATTATCTTAGTCGAGGTTGTCCGTGTTTGTACAAAAAATATTTACATGTCTTGATATGTTCACCAGCTGTTTCAGGGACGAAAAGGTTATATGTTTAGATGAAGTAAGTACTGGGACACTGCTAATAAGTGACCATAGTGAGCACACTGATGATAAAACAATATCTAGAAAGAAATAGTTATTTCTGTAAAATACCTGGTTTACATTCTGGTGGACATGTTATTCACTATAATATAGTAAATTGCGATTAATTTTTAATAAAATAAAAATATGTGTACATGTAAACACATTTAAAAATCTCCTACTTACTGTCCAACATCTCTTCCTTCATCCACATAATACTTTATACAATACGTAGAGATTGTTTCTTGCTCTTTATGTTTATACATAATGGTACATCATTCGGTGTTTAATAATTTTATTCCTCATAACTTAAGTTTTTTCGATAAAACTTGATAAAAACTCAGTTTCTGATTTTACCATTTTGTCACTTATTGGATCACAGTATTGTTTTAAAGCGTAGAGGGCAGTACAATTGCATAAGCTTTACGGAAAAGTGTGTGATTTTCTAATAGCAAAGCCAAATCGGGCTATCTGCTGAGTTCACCAAGAGAAACTGGACCCCTTATTTCAGCGTTGTAAATCCGTAATAAATCATGGTGGGATGGGTTGACCAGTGCATACAGCAATGTTATTCGACGATAAACTCAATTCAAACAACAGCGTTTGTATACAAAGGCCAAAAGGAGCTATTGCAGATCTGAAAAAGCATGGCCCACCAAGGAAGAAAAACACAACCCTAGGTACATGCTCTACACTGGAGAAGTGTGGAAAGGTCCGGAGCAGAGCTGAAATCCCTAATGATGAATAGGGTTTATCATCTTCAAGGCCGAGGTCTTGGTAGAGCCATAGACCAGTGACTTATAGTCTAGCTTTGATCAAATAAGAGGACGATTTAGCATAGAACATCGATCTGCTTTACAAGTGAAGGAAGAGAGGACATGAATGATGTTTGGTGCTCTTGTACATTCGTTTCGTAGCTGCTTGATGTGTTGTATAAAGGTCAGCTTACGGTAAAAATTAAGCCTAAAGAACATTGTCTCACAAATCACGGGTAGCACAAATTCAGCAATAAGGAGTTCAGAATCGGAGAGAATATTCCATTGGCAGCAAGAATGCATGTAAACGAGTTTAGAGAAAGATAAGTTAAAACCGTTTTATCTGGTTCACTTCAGTAAACGATTGAGGGCAGTCTGTACCTGACGCTCAGTGTCGCTCATGCTCGACGACAGACATAAGATATGAAAATCGTCGACACAGATCTCACTTGAGGGAGTTTATCAGTGATGGTCTTAATGTTGATACTGAGAAGTGAGACACTCAAAACGGAGCTTTGAGGGACTCCAAGTTACTGTAGAAAGGAACAGGAAAGTGTCGAACCTACACCAACGTGGAATTGTCTCTTTATTAAAAATGTTTGATAAAAATTGGCAAATGACCCCCCATGTATGTGGAGGTCTTGCAAAATGCCACTCCTTCATGCCCTGTCATAAGCATTCTGAAAGTGAAAGAATGTTGATACAAGATGTTGTCATTTGAGAAAGGCTTCTGTAAGAGACGTTTCAATTCAGGTCCACAGATAACACACAGTTTGGAGAAAACATTTATACTTGTCTTTATTTTATTAAAAATTAAACATAAAACACATTCCCTGTTACAATGTCAACTATAACAACAGATTATTACAATGAATCAAATATCGACCAGTCAAACCAGGTATTTTACACAAAAGTATCCATTTCTCTCTACGTTTCAATACGTGGCTGTTCACTGTGGTCTCTTCTACAGGCAGTCTCTCAGTATTACCTTCATCATTTCTTCAACTGTATTTATGTTTTAATTCTGATAGCAGATAGTATACAACATTATTTCGTGAACGTGATATAAATTTTATCTGTTTTCCGGAGAAACATGACATGTATAACTGTCTTTTTTATTCTAACAATGAGATGTATGCTACTCTCGTACCTTGGACCCTTACCTTACGTTTGTGTCAAATAGGTTACCATAATTACTTGACAACCAATTTTATAAACTAGAGTTTAGAGATGTATTTAGTGTTGAATGAAAAAAAACTTTCATTTCGAGTTTCAAATAATAAAAGATCGTCACCTAGTGTAATAATTTAGTAAATAGAAAATTATTTCTTTTTGTTATCAAGTATTTTTTCTATTTCCTGTCATTATTAATATTTCCTCTTTCATTTATCAAATAGTTATTAAATCTTTTTACTAGCAAATTTAGGTAGCGCAGATTAATTGGAATCTTTTTTTTTTTTTTTACAAATAAAACCAAAGTATAACCATATATGTTACATAAAATTAAGGACATCTGGTTTTCTATAATTACAACCAATATGTTTAAATCATGTCGTGATGTTTCTAGTATTCACTGGTTCTGAAGAGTTTCATAAGAATAAAGATGAACAACAGAATGTTTTATTTCTCTGACTGAACTGTATAAATATCTGAAGACTTTATTTGTTTGTTGTAAGAACAAAGCCACACTGGTCTGTCTATCTTGGGAATAATACACAGATTTTAAATGTTCTAACAACTTAAACTTACCGCTGTGTCATAGGGGACGATGTGAAGCCATGGAGTTAGCGGTTTTAGAATTTAGCTTCAAGAATTTTTAAAAAATAGTGAAGTTAAAACGTTTTCAACCTTACCTTAACACTTAACGACAACAGCAAAACGTAACGTCTTTGAAATCATAAGACGTTGAAGACAAAATAAACTTGTTAAGACGTGTTGTGTATGGGAAGAGTGTGTGTGTTTTTCTTATAGCAAAGCCACATCGGGCTACCTGCTCAGCCAACCCAGGGGAACCGAACCCCTGATTTTAGCGTTGCAAATCCGGAGACTTACCGCTGTACTAGCGAAGGGGATGTAAGGAAAGAAACAATAAAACTGTTTTCCACCGTCCCTAATATTTAGTTATTGACCACAGGGAATAAAACCAGTCAGTAGCATTTTCCAATCACCTTTAAGAAAAAAATGATTGACTGTCCATCTTGTATGGCATTAATAATTTATAGAGATTTGGTTGGTTGTTTTGAATTAAGCACAAAGCTACACAATGGGCTATCTGTGCTCTACCCACCACGGGTATCGAAACCCGGATTTTAGCGTGTAAGTCCCCCAGACATACCGCTGAGCCACTTGGGGGCAATTTATAGAGACGAGGAACTAGGATGAACGATCATTATTTGTTCTCCAACAGCGGTGAATTTCTATAATTAAAAAAAAATGTTTTTCAGACCAAGCGAACTTCCTTTAGTCCTCGTTGCAGTTTAAATAATACAAAAAACATTTATTTTAAGATGTTTCTTTTACGATAAACGGTGAAGGGACTGATGAAATTTTATTAGAAATATAAAATAAATTTATATATTTAAAGTGCTGGATATGAAGAGTTTCAAATTTGTGATTTATGACAGAAAAGATATTTATAACTTAAAATGTTTGTATGTGTTTTCTTATGGTAAAACCAAACCGGGCTATCTTCTGAGTCCACAGAGAGGAATCAAACCCCTCATTTTAGCGTTGTAAACCCGCAGACTTTCCGCTGTACAAGCCGGGCACTAACTTAATATATAATAATATTTGTATCATGAATATTATAGAGGACTTTCGATAGTTTGAAAACAGTACTGGCAAACTGCCAAGAAAAGAAAATGGAGAAGTGTAAATGAAACGTCAAGGGTTAACTGTGTTCTACATGATTTATTAGGAAATAAAACAATGTGTTGAACAAAACAGATGAATAATATTTATACAGAGAAATATATATGTTAGAAACGGCTCGTTTGGGTTGAGAAAATATTTTACGAAGAGGAGCGAACAACGTTTCGACCTTCTTTGGTCATCGTCAGGTTCACAAAGAAGGAAAGAGGTTACTGACCGGAAGCTGACCACATGTTTGACAGGAGTTGTGTAACTGAGTGTCGGAATCTAGAGGGCGGTGTTAGATGTTTGAATATATAATTTTATATTATTTATTTTATTATTTTTAATATGAGTATAAAGGTGTTCTTTTGTATTGGTTTATTTTGGGTTTAAGTTAATTTTGCGTTTGTTTATATTTGTTTCTTTATTTAGTATTTGAGTGTTTTCTATGGTTATGTTGCGTTTATTGGACTTGCATTGTTCGAAAACGTGTGAAGGTGACTTTTTGTGTTCTTTGAATCTGGTTTACATTTTTCTACTTGTTTCTCCAATATAGAAGTCGTGGCAGTTTTCACATTGTATTTTATAAATAATGTTGGTGTGGTGTTTGTCAGTGTAGGTGTTACATAGTTTTGTGTCTGGTTTTTGAATAAATTTGGTATTAACTGGAATGTCATATTTTGTTACTAGTTTTTGCCAAATGTTGGTTATTTGTCTGCTGATGTCAGGAATGTATGGTATACAGCAGTATATGGTTACGTGACTTTTTTATTCGTGAGATATATTTACTTTTGTTGGTTGATTTTGCTTTTTGTCTAGGTGTCTGCGTATAATGTTTTCTACGGTTTGTGGAGGAAACTTATTGTGTTGATGAAGTACTGTTTTATTTTGTCTAATTCATCGTTAATTTTATCTGGTGAGCATAGTTTTATGGCTGTGTTTATCTGGTTTCCTATTATGTTGAGTTTTTGTTTTGTTTCATGTGCTGAGTCCCAAGGAATGTATAGTCCAGTATGGGTGATTTTTCGGTGGATTTCTGTTTTAAATTGTGTGTCGGTTCTTGTAATTTTGAGAATAATAAATGATATTTGATTAACTTCTTCCTGTTCACATGTGAAGTTAATGTTGATTCCATGAATGAAACTCCTCTTCTTACAGTATAGATTCTGACCCTCTATTTTAGGCCACCTGATTCGACTTGAGAAGCTTTTCTCAACTGATAACATGTGTCAACATTATTTGACCTTTAGAAAGCTTATGATACCACAAGGAGGTATGGAATTTAGAGAGACCTCAACTTATGAGGTTTACGAGGTCATCTGGACATTCTTATTAAACTTTTTTTCCATAAACAGACGATTCCAATTTTGTGTGGATTCGACACTTACCCATTGTTTTCTACAGTAACTTGGAGACCTCTATATAATTTTCTTACAAATTACATGACACATAAAAAAGAGTAAAATAGTACATTTTAAAAGACTAGTAAGTTTTTATTTACTGATCCAAAGATAGTGTTATGTCTGACAGCTGGCAGTCTGTGTACTGTATCATTATTATACGGATAATTAGTTTCTTAGTTTGATTATATAGCATGTTATATGTAATTGTCTTAACTCCGTAACTTGAAACAGAACCAGCCTGTTAAAGTGCATAAAGTACCGCTAAAAACTGGGTTTCGTTACCTATTGTGGGCAGAGCACAGATAGCCCATTGAATAGATTTGTGCTTTATTCCAAAACAAACATTTAGTGTTTTATTAAACGTCTCCCATACAAAAGTATCTTCAGAATTATTACGGACCAGTTATTTTATACGAAACATATTCTTACACTGTGATGTAACGATATGTTTTTTTATTGTAATTATATTCAGAATCCTATACAGTTGAATTCTCTAAAAGTTGGAATTGTGAACAAAATATAAATTGTAATGTATAGGAAGTCGTTTAGTATTTCATTTTAGATATCTGATAATGAAAAATGAATAGCAAGGTCATAGTAATCACATACAACACATCTACTTTATCAACTTAAACAAACTTTCCTGTATGGAGACTATTTTGAAACATATACAGTTGAACTATCAATAAAACCGGACCTTGAACTTAAATTATTGATAAATAATGGAAAATGTTTTTTGATTGTATTGAATGTGTTACCCGGCAAAAAAGTGTGATAATAAGTTTTATTTAGTCACATATAAACTAGTTTTGTTTATTTATCTTAAATCATTATAGATTGTTCTTAATATTTAGATGTGAGTTTGATTGTAAAAAGAAACGTTTACGAAAGATTAAAAAAATAATACACATTTGGGTCCAGCAGGTTTACTAGAGTGTTAATTACGTTTTGTTGTAAAAAACAATATCTAATTCTCAAAAATAACGCCCTCTGTAAGAGAGTCATAATATTTACTGTTAAAGTATTACGCTTCATGTCTGTTTTCAATTGCAAGCCAATTTTTATTATTCACGAGTTTGATCAATACTCAGACATTATACTATAAGTTCAACATTTCTGTCAGATATTGTCAAAGTTAAATATCACGTTACATTGTTATCAATCTATGTATCTTCATGTATAACTTTAAATAAATCGGTCTTTGTCGTGAGTGTCTTTTACTGGAGCGGAGAGTTTGGTTCCCTGATGAACTGGTGAAAGTAGAATCTGCTGGATCCTGGTGTTTTTCCACACCCGCTGTAGCTGTGTTACCTTGAAGCTTCCCCATTCAAAACCAACGAACCTGTGAACGTCGCATTCATGGTTGTTTTCATAAATCTTCACATAAACCACGATGTTACAAGTCACAGTAAAATATTTTTGTTTTATGTTTGGACAAAACACGACCGAAACAATGAGAAATTCATTTCTCTGACAACCTTTGAAGAAAAAAATTTCTTGATTTCTAAGTTTTCTCAATATGTAGATGTAAAAAATACGACAGGTTAATCATAATAAATACTCAGATAAGAGCTTCAGATGTTTGAAACTGTAGAGCTTTGCAAAACGGTACAAATGACTCCTGTCAAGTGACAAACAGGAGTATGTAGTCACACTGAACTAAGTGTATGTAGTTATGGCCACATGGATTGCGATCTCAGCTCGAATTATAAGGGTCGCGAGTTCAAATCCTCCTCTGATAAATCTTGCAAGCTCTCTCATCTATAGAGGCTTTAAAAGTGACGGTTAATCTTGGTATGGCCAGATGGGCAATCCCACAATTTGTAAGTTAAGATGTATCCAACGGTTGGTGATGATTATCTTCCTTCTTTCTGATCTCACACAGCTAAATTAGGGACGATTAGCGCAGATAATTCTCGTGTATATCTGTGAGAATTTTAATAGTATAACAAAGTAACAAACAGCCCGTCTACATGATTTAGGGTAGAAAAATCATCAATGCAGCCTGTATACCTAAGTGAAATAAATGAAATATCTTTATAGAAACCTGTGTTGTGTGTTTTTATGTTAAAATATCTAAGTAGTGGCTATAATAGCGTTCATTGAGGTTCGTTTATTCTAATGTTGTAATAGCTAGGTGTGTTCCAGACAATTTATTTGTATATAAACTACATGTGTATATCCGTTATATGTAAACTGTGTGTGAGGGTTTTCAAACAGTTTTGGCTACTTACATCCATTCTACCCTAATCACACAACTTACATTTACAGTATTATAGCTATTCCACCACTACATGAGCCACGTTAACAGAAATGTTTTACATATAAATAACAAATGTTCACTCACAGTTTCCTACTGGCTCAGTGTTCATCTCTCTACATGTCTCTATAATACTGTGATTTGGTTCTTGACGTCAACTGTTAATGGAGTCATTATGATTGGTTGTGATGTTCTAAGAACTTGTATCTCATTAAAACTATAATAGTTAAGTTTCAGTACCTTAATCTCATTTCATGTTTACATTCCAATAAAATGTAGCTGAAGTAACTAATAATTAAACAGTCTTGGGTAATATAATATTTATATCTTATGAGAGAGTTTTCTTTATCATATAATTTTAATGAATAATATACTAAGTACATATCTTAAGTACTTGATTGAATAACTCTTATTATCATGCTGTCAGAAAGTGATATTTTGTTTTCATTTTACAAGTCGATATTTCATGACATACATGTAACTCTAATGTTTTACTATCTACTGTTAAACTTTCTTTCTGTGTGTTTTGGTTGATATCTCGGGTATTGGTCTTGGTTGTCAGATGTAAAGTTATTTAAGAATGTAAACATCAAGGATTAAAAAAATTTCAAAATAAAATTAATTTTATTTTTAAACGGTATTTAGAAAGCGAAATTTGTATCGTTGAAAAATCATACACTAGATGTCGCTTGGTTATTGTAATGGTTTCAGAGTTCCTGTGATAACTGTCAAGACTTTTATATTGAAAAAACAAGTAAAAAAACGGAAACCAGATTCAAAGAACGCAAAAAGTCACCTTCACACGTTTTTAAACACTGCAACTCCAAAAAACTCAACATAACCAAAGAAAAAACTTAAATACTGAGTAAAGAAACAAACGCAAATTTAAAGAAGCCTCTCTTATACAACAACTCAAGCCCAAAGTAAACCAATACAATGGAACATTTTTACAACTATATTAACAAATATAATCAAACATCTAAGCATGCTCTCTACATTCCTACACTCAGTTACACAACCCCTTTCAAACATGTGGTCATCTATCGGTCAGTTATGTCTTTCTTTCTTTGTGAACATAACGATGGCCGAAGAAGGTCGAAACGTTGTTCGCTTCTCTACGTAAAATTTTCTCAACCCAAACCAGCTGTTTTACATATATATTTTTCTCTACAAGTGGGTTTTCTCGTCATCAATGATGACGTACGTATATAGAAAGGTGAAAAAATGTTCAAGGAAATCACAAACACTTCAACTGTAACGGTTATAAAGATAACAACTATGATTGTAATGTCTCTTGATTATCTGTAATGACGAGAAAACCAACTTGTAGAGAAAATTATAAAGTGCTTTCTCTACCCATACCAGCCGTTTTTATATACATAATATTTCTTGATTGGTTGGTTCAGAGTGGTGAGGTTTCATTAGCGACCCATCTACACGAACGTAGATAAACACCATGAGCCAGTAAATCCAGTTCTCACGCCCACATCTGAGAACAAAATGCTCAGCCCCAGATAACATAGAATAATCTGAATACAATGATGAGGACTTTGAACATTTTCAAAAGATAGTTTGACATACTGCACGTTACAATATTCAAATATAAACCTTACACACATTTCATATATTAACATAATTTATTGCACTGTTCAGATAACTACCGATTTGGTAAAGATAGTTTACATTTGATTTAGGTGCATATTTCTTAAAAGTAAACATTCCATGTGAGTCTACTAGTAAAGGTAATACCAATAAATTTAACTGTTTGTTGACCTTGAACTTGATACTATATAGTTGGAAACTTACGTTGTTAGCTTTCTTCGTGTTTCTGTTCAGAGTCCTTACAGCATGTTTTAAACAGATCTAGCTAATTTTTAAAAAGGAATCCAAAGGTCTTCAAATATTTATGTTGTTTCTTTACGTCAAAAAATATCACAGTCTGCCATATAAAATTCATTATTATTACAAAAAACAAACAGTTCAGAATATGAACAAAATACAATTATTTGACATTGTGAACAGGAACAAGAAGATATTGTTGAAATAATGCCACTATTGGTGATTGTTTTATAACAACCCTTCTGAGTAGCTAGAAACTTAAATTCTCTTTCATGTGTCATAATAATATGTTGTTGCTTGAGTGTTTAGTGAGTTATTGTTTTATCATTAGAACCAACTTGAAGCACCTAATAACGAAATGTAGATTTGTAAGTTCTCACACTTATTGCTGGATCACAGGTGAACCATTAAAATTTAGGAAAAATATAATGTTAATATTAAGACTTTGTGATTGTATTCACGAGTTGGTCAGAGGCAGATGGAGAAATGAAAAGTAGCCAGTTACAGTCGTGTTATAAGAATACAACTGATATATCTGTCTTGGAAACTTAGTGTAGGTTACTGCAAAATGTGGAGATCAGTAGCAACTGGAATGTAAAATGTCTAGATTGTAGACCCTGGTGGACATATTATTAACTATAATATTGTATTTTGTACTTTACAACACAACAGAGAATGCTCATATTTAATATTTAACGAAATGTAAACAAGTATACATGTAAAAATGTTTAAATGTCTTGTGTAACATCTTCCAAACTAAACAAAATGTCTCATATATGACGTACTGAAGGAAACAAACAGCTGACACATTTTAAAGAGAGAGAGACGTTACTATAGAGTATTTGTACTGACAAAATAAGTTATAACTACAGTTAATCAGCAGGTGAGACATGAACAACATGTGTACACGAGTGTAAGAATTACACTTTTACATTTTAGTTTCTTGTTGAGAAAGTTCGGTACCTTTTGTTCTGTCGTATAGAAATAAAAACTACACATAATTTTAAACTAGAATGAACTGTTTCTAGTTTTGATATTATACACTAGTCAGCATCGTCTTCCACCACCTCTTGGACAACAACCGAACTGTGGGATTTCAACGTCATTCTTATTGTGTCTTCTGTACAGAAATGCTCCACAACATTATTACACTGGGTGTTTTAAAGTATCTTCACAATCTTTCGTTCTGATTTAGTTTCGTTTACAAGTGACTGTGAGACTCATTTTTCATTATTTTTGTCAATTTTTATAATTATCCGCTGTAAAGTACTGACTCTACATTACAGTATCAAACATAAATTGTTTTCAAAATATTCTGAACCATAACGATGACATCTCAGTATTATGAAATCGTACGTTATATTGGTGGATCGACATGTTTTACTTCCTACTTATTACAATGAATTAAAGGCACCTAACACGTGTTATTTTGTCATATATAAACCAGTGTTACTTATTTATATTCAATCGTTATAATTTGTCGTTAATTTGTACACGTTAGTTTGAATTTGAGAATATTAATTAAAGCTGTTAATTCATTTCATTTTTGTAAACTTTAGTTTTCTTTCAAGGTCACTTCTATAAAGATATAAACTATTTCTCGCAACGAGATAAAACTATACATACCTTCCTTGAGTCATTGGTTATCATATGAGTTTACAGTGTTACGATTCGGGTTTCAGTCATTCTGGGGTGTTAACAAATAGTATAGATCAATGTGTAGCTTTGCGCTTAATAACAAATAGTCACAAGAATTATTTGGTTTGTTTATTTTTATATTGATAGTAAAATCGCATGTGAGTTCTCAACTGAGCGTCCACTATCTGAGAGTTTTTCTGATAAACACATAAAGAGAACAACAATTACACCTCAACATACCTTCACATCTTGTGTTGAAAGACCGATTACTTCTATAGATTCTTGTTCTGCTGTAGAGAAACATGGAACTGCAATTTAAAACAAATGGTGTTCATACCATGAGAGACTTTTCCCAGTCTGTGTTGAGCATCCTGTCGAAGTAGTATTCAGTGAAGCAGTTCGTGATATTTTATTTCATGAACTGACGAGAAATATATAAAAAATGTGTCTTTATTGTGACGAATTTGTAGAGTTTTCCTTTTGCGAATTATTAAAAGAAAAAATGTAAAAGTGACATATAAATATAAAAATAGTCGTAACATACATAAAGTGCAGCAGGCCCTTGAAACGGTGAAGGTAACACTGTCAGTAGTACAAGAGATTAGGGTGAACAATCACTTGTTCAAATATTACATAGAAAGAAATGGCTACTTTTGTGTAAAATACCTGGTTTGTAGACTAGTGGGCATTTCATTCACAATCATAATATATTTTTATAATTGATAATGTAACAGGTAATATGTTTTATGTTTACTTTTTAATAAAATAAAGACAAGTATACATAGAAAAACATTTAAAAATTTCTTCCATACTGTCTGGTTTTGCATATTTTTAAAGTTTAACTAAAGTTGAAGATAAAATAAATAAGTGATACAAATTGGGTAGCTCGAGTAGACCCCTCTGTGACACAGTGGGCTGAGAACAAACACCGAATTTTGTAGCTTTGTAATTGATTACAAACATAATATATTGATCGGAAAACTTCTCCAGACAATATAAAACAACAACAACACAAACTCTACAAAATTCTTCACAGTCAATAAATTCCTCTTTTAAATTGGTTTCATTATTTCTAAAAATATCCCAGGTTTGACATAATGAAAACAGTAAATGTAAAATAAATTAGCCGGCATGATTAATAAACTTCATATTCTTGCTCTAGGACGAATTGCTTATTTCTACTTATAATATATTTAACACTTTAATCATGTGTTGACTGTTTCAATATTTTATTTTTAATTAATAAAGCTAACAGTTACCATCGTCTTACTAACAAAAGAATGTACATGATTTATAATATTGTCTTTTACAAAATACAGATTATATCCTTTACCAAGTTTCTGGTTAATTTAAAGATAATCCAAACAATTTTCTCATGATAATATCTAAATTATGTTCTCCTTATTTGTAGATATTATTAGGAGACCAACTTCACATGAAACTTGTACTTATTCTTAGCCGACACAAAAATCAACCAAGGGTATTTAAGTTAAGAGTGTTTTAGTCTCTGGATCAAGACATCCCACTGTACTTTCACTTGGCAGATTCAAAATTATCTTAATTAAAGCACAATATATATACACAGCTATTCAATGTTTAATTCTCACGCGTGTAAATAACTTATTTAGAAAATAAAATTACTTGATTCTCTACGTTCTAAATATACAGCATGCGAGAAGAAGATGGGGTATTGACAGACATGAGAATTTTTAACGTTTCGTCTAAAGTTGTCATGGCAACTGTCTGACACAAAACAAACCGAAACCGCATCTGTTTCCTGCGATGTCGATGATAGAAAAATGAAAATAATCCACTTAACAAAGAAAACACACAGCAATAACTAGAACGTTAAATAACCAAAGCAAGGCAAAATCGAAGGTCACCACAACCTAAACGGGTAAAATTCCCCACAAACAAAGCTCAGCCTTACTATGTAACTACTGGCATGTTCCTTCTTTGAGAGGCATGTTCCTTCTTAAAATATGAAAAACAAAATGTGCAGATAAAAATACAGTTGCCTTTTATGCTAAAATTCGAATCACTATGTATATAGTCTATGTGTTGTTAATAACGTGTGCAGTAAAATACGTGACACTACACTATTAACGGTCTTGAGAAACGTCTACACTTGATTTTGAAAATCATAGATATTTAAACTATTATTATTTTCTACCATTGGAAATATAAGAAACTGTACAGATGTTAGTGTTTTTTGGTGAAAAGATAAACGTGCATTCGAGTCCTTGCCAGTGAGACGATAGAGACAAAATTCGAATGTACACTACAGCAAGAAGAGATATAATTATAGAAACTTATACTATGGTGATTAAAGTTATAAAACTAAAGAGTACAGAGCAATTAAAGTTAGTAAAGATAAAATTGATTTAAATTTAACTGGACGATATGTAAGAGAAAACTTGATCACACTGTTAAGGAAAATGAAAGAAAACTAGTAAAGGGCTGAAAACACAAAGTGACGTCAAAGCTTCACTAAATTTTTAAATTAGTTATTCGTCTTTTCAATAGAAAAGGTCCAGCATGGCCAGATGGGTTAAGGTGTTCGACTCAAGGTCCAGCATAACCAGGTGGGTTAAGTTGTTCGACTCAAGGTCCAGCATAACCAGGTGGGTTAAGTTGTTCGACTCAAGGTCCGGCATTGCCAGGTGGGTTTAGATGTTCGACTCAAGGTCCAGTATGGCCAGGTGGGTTAAGGTGTTCGACTCAAGGTCCGGCATTGCCAGGTGGGTTTAGATGTTCGACTCAAGGTCCAGTATGGCCAGGTGGGTTAAGGTGTTCGACTCAAGGTTCAGTATGGCCAGGTGGGTTTAGGTGTTCGACTCAAAGTCCAGCATGGCCAGGTGGGTTTAGGTGTTCGACTCAAGGTCCAGCATGGCCAGGTGGGTTTAGGTGTTCGACTCAAGGTCCAGCATGGCCAGGTGGGTTTAGGTGTTCGACTCAAGGTCCAGCATGGCCAGGTGGGTTTAGGTGTTCGACTCAAGGTCCAGCATGGCCAGGTGGGTTGAGGTGTTCGACTTGTAATTTGAGGTTTGAATCACCGTCACTCCAAACATGGTCAACCTTTCAGCCGTGGGAGCGTTATAATATGACGGTCAATCTTGGTAAAATGTTGATAAAAGAGTAACTCAAGAGTTGGCGGTGAGTGGTGATAACTAGCTGTCTTCTTTTTAGTCTTACACTACTAAATTAGGGACATATAGCGCAAAGAGCAATCGAGTAGTTTTGAGCGAAATTCAAAAGCAAGTTGTGTTTTAATGTTGTAATTTGTACCAATCCTTTTTTCGTATCTTAATCACAAATGTAAAGTTATGAAACTGCTGTACAAACATATAAAACACGTTGAACACACAAATATCTGTGTAATGGATGATCAGATCTGTTTTGTTTTTAAAAAGCACCAAATAATTATTACTATAGTTTTTAATAATCACAGATGAAATGATTAACAAAAGGAGACTTGAAGGAAAGTCAAATGGTAATGTAATTCTAACAGAACACCCACATTTCACTTATAGCTGAAAACTGACTTTGTATTAAATAAAACAAAATCATACACATAAAGTTATATGTTCATGAACAGTGGAGTCATTCTTAAAAAAACATCTATGATCTTATTTGTTAATTGTAGCAAAAGTAGAAACTTTGTCTCTATTTTAAAAGTATTTTAACATGACCAATCATAAAATAGTGGAAACGAAGAAATTTTAAAAGCAAAAATACTTTAATTTGATTGGTATTTGTATTGTTTCTAGACCAGCCTTTTCCAGAAATTTGTAGAAGTTTCTTGAGTGTGGTTCACAAAATTTCTTATACGAAAACGCGCTAGAACATTTTTGAAACATCGAACGAAGCGCTTGATACGTATAAAAACCTAGAGACAGTAATACATGAAGAATGTTGTTAATCACTTACCATCAGAATGCAATATCAGAACTGTGATTAGCCCTAACTAATCGGTAAACTACACAATTTGACAAGCAACACTTATAGATCTTTAACATTACAAACCGTTCAACTTCAGTTACTCAACTTTTACGTTATTTTTACTTCGAAAATTTAAATATATTCGGCGGAAACATTCAGTTTGTAAGGATGTGCAGTCTATCAAACTAGCTAACTTAAACGATGAGGAACGGTATTAACGTCTGTAAAACAAGTTGAATTTTATACACGTCATGATCTGACAGAATCTAGAGATCTGATAGAAAAACACATATATTTAAAAACTGCTTGTATGTGTTAAGAATATTTTTATGAAGAGGAGCGAACAACGTTTTGACTTTCTTCGGTCGTCGTCACGCTCACAAAGAAAGAAAGACATAAGTGACTGATAGCTGACCACATGTTTGAAGAGGGTTGTGTAATTGAGTGTAGAAATGTAGAGAGCGTGCTTAGATGTTTGATGTTTATTTTGTGCTTGAGTTGTTGTATAAGTAAGGCTTCTTTAATTTTGAATTTGTTTATGTTGGTTTCTTTATTTAATAGTTGGGTTTTTTATGATTATGTTGTTCTTTTTTGATTTGTAATGTTTGAAAACGTGTGAAGGTGATTTGTTGTGTTCTGTTTTAAATACACTGCTGGCCAAAATCTTAAGGCCAATGAAAAGAAAGAAAAAATATGCATTTTGCGTTATTAGACTCAACCACTCATTTAAGTGACAAAAGATGAAGGATAAAAAGATGAAAATAAGAAAAGAGAAAACAAAGAAACATAACTTTTTACCATTTAATAGGGAAAATGTGAACACTATGAAATTCGCTGGTCAATAGTTCAAGACCATACTGAAACGAAGCGTTAATAAGTAAACACGTAACGAAATTTAGTCATTTGTGTTCAAACATTAGCGTTGTCAACATCTCGTGTGTTACAATGGGGAAAATATATGGCAAAGACTGAAAACTTAACATAGTTTGAAAGTGGCAGAATTGTCGAGCTGCAAAAGCGAGGTCTCTCTCAACGTACCATTGCTGGTGAGATTGAGCTTAGTAAAACTACTGTTGCAAATATCTTAAAAGACCTTGAGGAATACGAAACGAGAATTTCAAGTGATCGGCCAAAGAAAATTTCGCAAACGTTAAGCAGGAGGATTCGACGGGTTGTCCGGCAAGACATCAGCCGATCGTTGAACCAGATTAAGGCTTTATCGGACGCAGAATGCAGCTCATAAACAATAAGACGGTATTTACAAGAGAAAGGCTTTAGAAAAGGTAAACGTGTTCAAAGGCCACGCCTCCTTTCACACCACAAAACAAATCGGTTAAACTTTGCTGAGAAGCACCAAACATGGGATGTAGAAAAGTGGACAAAAGTTTTCTTCTCTGATGAGAAAAATTTAACCTGGGTGGTCCAGATGGCTTCAAACGTTACTGGAACGATAAGGATATCCCACCGGAGACATTTTTTACACGACACAGTGGAGGAGGTTTCATCATAAACTGGGGTGCTTTCTCCTTCCATGGAACAATGGAGCTTCAGGCTATACAGGGGCGTCAAACAGTGGCTGGCCACATTGGCATGTTGGAGAGGGCATCCTTATTGACTGAATACCCTCGCTTGTGTGGAAATGACTGGATCTTTCAGCAGGACAACGTTGAAATCTACAATGCCCGCAGGACAAGACTTTTTCATGACGAATAACGTGATTCTTTTGAACCATCCAGCGTGTTCACTCCAACTGAACCCTATTGAAAATGTTTGGGGTGGATGGCAAAGGAAGTTTATTGAAATGGACGTCAATTTCAAACAATGCAAGATCTTCGTGAAGCCATCTTTACCACTTGGAATAACATTCCAGTCAGTCTTCTGCAAACGCTTCTATCAATAATACCAAAACGAATGTTTAAAGTTATTCGCAATGACGGCCATGCATGCAACTCACTACTGAGACCTCTTGTTGGGCATTTCCTTTCCTGTTTAGGACTTCTTTTTGGTATGGTCTTAAACATTTGACCAGCTAGTATTTAGGCTTATTTTATAGTGTTCACATTTTTCCTATTAAATGATAAAAATATTGTTTTTTCCCCTTTTCTTATTTCCATCTTTCAAAGCTCTACTTAAATAAGTGGTTGAGTCTAACAACGCAAAATGCACATTTTTTCTTTATGTTCATTGACCTTCAGATTTTGACCAGCAGTGTACGAGTATATATTTTTATATACAAATGGATTTTCTCGTCATTAAGAGAATAGAAAAACGATGGACTTTGGTTACACATTGTACAAAATAAAAGTGCTGAAGAAGTTAAGGAAAATAGATATTTATTGTTATTTATGTTTATGAATATATTAATTACAGTTACATTAGAGCTTAATGTGCAGAATCGATTGTTAGACACAGTTTTTAACATGGATTATCATGTTCATAAGACACTCCTTAATTATATCTCCGTCATAATTTAGTTTATGAAAAACGTGCTTAATGAAAAGAGAAGCTCTCTTATAAATAAGGTGAAATGACCTGGAATGTTTCTTTTTGAAGTGATTGATGAAACTTAAAATACAAAGGTGTCATCACGAAAAGTATAATAATCTTAGGTGTCTGTTTTTAGGATCATAAAAACGGAGTGAAGGTATTTTTGTTTGTTTCATAATTTTAGCGTAAAGCTGAGCAAGGACTTTGTGAGCTCAGCAGTTTTGTATTTTGAACTAGAGAAAAGACAGCTAGAAAAAGGTATTCATTTACAAATGAATACAAATTTTTACAAATTTGTAAATTTACAAATATTAGTATTTTACTGTTCCTCTTGTAGCTGATCCGTTTTCCTAAAGTGTGATAGAAACTTTTTAACAGTGAATAATGAACCCTCCAGGTACACCAGGACGTGCTCTCTCAGTGAAGAAAGAAACGATAGATTAAGTAATCGAACTCCGGTTTTGTGTTAGAGAACTAAAAAAATGTACTTTACGAAGTGCGAGAACACTCTGTTAACCTTGATTTTTTTGTCTACTGTGAATTATACATTTGTGGAGAAATGATAAAAAGTATCTAAGGTAATAAAATAGAAGAAAACTTCATTTCTAAGAGTTTGTTGTTTGGTTAGTTATTTTCACTATGAAAAATGATATTTTTCTACAATATATTGTATAGTGTACATAAATACCTAGATGTATTTATAGCCTGTACTGAATAGTTTAGGTGATACTTTTGAATGATGACTCAAGTATTAGAATAAATTAGTACTTGAGATATCTGAAACTTCTTTAATAGTCTTTGATATAACTAGACCTGCAAAATAAAATATAAAATAATCATATAAAATACAAAATAAAAAAGCTTTATGGAATTTAATTTTGATAACTGTACAAGTCAAAAATGCAATATATAAAATACAATTCAAATTTTGAAACATAATAGGGAGATGATTTTGTTCAAGGTAAGTGGAATACGTCATTATTTGAATATGATTATCAGTGATGTCGAGAAACCCACTTGTTGAGAATTTTATATGCAAAATCGGCTCGTTTTGGGTTCAGAAAATATTTTAAATAAAAGAGCGAACAACGTTTCGACCTTCTTCGGTCTTCATGCTGGACTTCAACATCGCCTTGTCTTCAAAATGATCGAACAGTTTTCTCGAATCTTTCACAAACTGCAACAAGGAAGCATAAAGCTCGACTACAAGTCCGATGTCCATATCAGCACTTTGCAACTTTTTACTGACAGCATTGAATCTTTCCAGTATTGTTCCCCCAAACTGTGGACAAAATAGCTGTTTCTAGCGTTCCTAATTTGGAAAGAAGTCCAGCGGCCTCATTCCTAGCGGCTGGTTTTTCCATAGCATTTCCCTCCATGGTGGTGAGGGCATCAAACACTTGTTGCCAGTTTCTGTTGAGGCTTTGACAAGCATCTTCACGAGCGGACCACCGAGTGTCACTGAGTTTCTTCAAAGAGAGACTTTCTTTATTTGCGGACAGGTGTTTTTGTAGAATTTTCCAACAATAGGTTGAAGCACTGAAGAAAATATAGAGACTTTGTAAGAGTTCGGAGAATGAACATGCTTCTCTGCAACATTCAGCAGCACACGTTCCTACAAGATTTAATGAATATGCTGAACATGGGATATACATAGCTAAAGGATTTTTCTCCATGATACGAGCCTGGAGACCACAGTACTGACTAGACATGTTGCTGGCATTGTCGTAAGACTGTCCACGACATTCAGAAATGTGAAGCTCATATGACTGAAGCAGGCTAAGTACAACTTCTGCCAGCTGTTCAGCTTTGTGGCCCGAATTGGGTATAAAAGTCAGGAAACGTTCCATAGGTGAACCATCACTGTTCACGTACCTGACGATGAATGCCAAATGGTCAACATGGGATATATCTGGCGTCGAGTCCACGCTGATTGAGAAATATTTTGCAGTTTTGACGTCCTTTAAAATGTTCTTTAGAACAAGGTCTGCCATAAGCTGGATGAATTCGTCGCAAGTACTGAAAGACAGGTAAGACGTGGATCCCTTGCCAGCATTGCCATATCGGTGAATGTGATGAGCGAGGAAGGGGTCAAACTCCACAACGAGTTCTAACGACATCATAAAGTTACCGTTGTGTACTGAGCCAAACGTATCATCCCGACCTCTGAACGGAAGCCCACGTGAAGCCAATCTTTTCGCTACAGCTACCACACGAGTGAGCACATTTCTCCAGTATTTGATTTCGTCGTGCAGCTGTATGGCCATCTGGAGATCTACACGTCCCAACATGTTGCCCCTTGCTACTGGAGATAAAACTGAAGACCGATGCTCAGGAGAGTTTTCATGCTCATTCAGCTGGACAGTAGCATTTTTCCAGTCATCAAAGCCTTCGTCAGCCAGTTTGGATTTTTTTTCCAAAATCAAATAAACGACAAGGAGCACAAAACAGTCTACCTTTACTCTCTGAATAAACCAAATATGTCCGCTTACTTTTTTCGCCATTTTGCAGTTTTCTTTCAAACATGCCTTTGGTTACAGATCTAATTTTCTCCCCGTCCTTTTTTACAGAGTTCTTGAAATCCGGGTCATCGTTTTGAAGGATGGCATGTGTGGCAATATAATCTTTTGTGTAATCATCTATTATCCACTCTGCTGGATCTGAACTTACTTTGTCTGAAAAACTTGCTGGAACCATTGACGTTTCAAGCACGCAACCGGCAGATCTTACTAGGCCAGCTGCTGATAACGTCACTTGTTCAAGCTGCAGTTCGATATGTTTGGGTCGTTCAGATTGTTCAAAACTGCTACTGCTAGGCCCGTCATGTGTATTCCCTCCATCGCTGTTGGTTTGAACATCATCGCTAGTAGGCTGTTCTTGCCTTTGTTTAGCAAAAAAGGCCTCCATCGTCGGTGTCTTATCCAAAACAGCACCTATCTTTTCATTTTTTAACTTTTCTATCTTCCTATAAGCTGCTCCACTCAATTTTCGGCGTATGTTACTCATGACGATATCACTAGAATCCACTGATCGTATATTGAGTATTGACAGTGAATTTGTTACTTTCACATCTCAGATCATCAGGATCTGAGTCATTTTCGTGGGATCGAGCTATTTATTGCAGCCGCGCGAACCTCACAGAGATCCGAGAGCCGTTTGACCCTCAGTGACCCTTGCCCTCACAAGAATTGTGCTTCTTGTGGAGGTTTGGACACTGACAACACGATATAACTTACAGTAAGATATTGGGTGACGGAGGAATAAGTAAAAGCATAACGAACTCTACATTTTGACACCAATATCGCTTACCACGCTATTATCTGTATTGTCGATTATATTGTAAATATGTTGGTGAACCATATATTCGTCCGGCAGATAATGAGTTTTATGGTAGTTGGTAAAACAATTATCGACTTGCAACCATAAGTCCATAACAAAATATACACGAAAAAGGGGAGCTTCTGCACTACTGATTTATATTACTGCCGATGTATCCATGTTAACGGGTGCTGGGGTATTGACAATCAAATTATAAATTCTAACACACTTTACTATTTCAAATTCTATACTACAAGTAACAAATACCTGTATCGCCCAAAACTATCCAGACCCCGTGCGGTACAACCGCGTGCCCTGGGAGTCAACTTCATTGATAGAGCGCGGTCGGCGGCCTGCAAAAACGATTATGCGTGACACCCGCAGCCGATTCCGCCGACGCTCACCTGCTACAGTGACTGTGCACCTTTCTGTTCTGGAGTCTGCCACTACCCCTTCTTTATTCTAACAAATGCCTATAATTGCTAGGGAATTTGAAGGAACTATTCTGTAAGGACTACATTGGAATCTAGACAAGCGCATATTCAATCAATCAATTAAAAATAATCAATTAAGCTAAACTGTGAATGATGAGGAAGAATATTTCAAAATATATTTTTCCAGATAATAGCCTGAAGCAACCAAAAATCCGAATTTTCGTATACGCAATTTCACAAAACAAAATACGTTATTAGGCCATGATAAAATATTTTTTGTGTAGGCGTAGCACACTGAGTAGCAGGTAATTCATTGTTTGGTGTGTCAACATGAGTAAAAAACATGTTGGGGGTTTTGAAAAACACAAATAAATAACTGAGGTGAGGGCGGATGGGTTGATGATGTGGGGGGGGCGAGGCTTATCAGGTGGGACTCAGGGAGGAAAGGTTAAAAATCTTTTAAACTTGAAGTGACCACCCGACGGTGTGGTGGAATAGTGAGTGTGTGTTTGGGGGGGGGAGTCAAGATTCAATAGGTTATTGGGGCGGCATAAATGGCAGGGGGAATTAATAACCAGGGACTACATTTTAAAATGGTGTCCATTGTTTTTTGTTATTTTTGGTCAAAATTTGCCGCCCCAGGCACGTGCCTCGTGTGCCTATGCGTTAATTCATCCCTGGACCTAACCCTAAATACCCAACAAGAGGTCTCAGCAGAATTGCACGGTCGTCGTTGCGAATAACTTCAAACATTCGCTTTGGCATGGTCGATATAAGCGTTTGCAAAAGGCTGGCTTGAATGTTATTCCAAGTGGTGAAGATGGCTTCACGAAGATCATGCACTGTTTGGAATTGACGTCGATCATTTCTTTCGATTTCCCTTGCCATCCACCCCAAAACATTTTCAATGGGGTTCATTTCGAGCGAACACGCTGGATAGCCCAAAGGAAACACGTTATTCGCCATGAAAAAGTCCTTTGTCTTCTGGGCATTGTGGATTACAGCGTTGTTCTACTAAAAGATCCAGTCGTTTCCAAATTAGTGAGGACCTTCAGTCAATAAGGATGCTCTCTTGAACAAGCCAATGTCGCCAGCTGCTGTTTGACGCCCCTGTATAACCTGAAGCTCCAATGCTCTATGGAAGGAGAAAGCACCCCAGATCATGATGGAACCTCCTCCACTGTGTCGTGTAGAAAATGTCTCTGGTTGGATATCCTTATCGTGCCAGTTACGTTGAAACCCATTTGGGGTATCGAGGTTAAATTTTTGTATCATCAGGGATCGAAACCTTCATCCACTTTTCTACGTCCCATGTTTGGTGCTTCTCAGCAAAGTTTAACCAATGTGTTTCGTAGTGTGAAAGGAGGCGTGGCCTTTAAAGATGTTTATGGTTTGTGAAGCCTTTTTCTCATAGATGTCGTCTTATTCCCCTTGAGCTGCATTCTACATCCGTAAGAACCTTGATCTGGTTCGACGATCGGCTGATGTCTTGCCAGACAACCCGTCGAATCCTCCTGTTTAACGCCAACAAAATTTTCTTGAGCCGATCCCTTAAAATTCTCGTTCCGGAATCCCTCAGCATATTTTAAGAAATTTGCAACAGCAGTTTAACTACGTCCAATCTCATCAATGATGGGATGTTGAAAGAGACCTTGCTTTTGCAGTTCGACACTCCTGCCACGTTCAAACACTGTCAACTTTTTAGCCTTTGCAATGTTTTTACTCAAAACAACACAGAAGATATTAGTGTTAGATGCTGAAAATGCTGATGCTTGAGCACAAATGACTGAATTTTGTTACGTGTTAGCCGATTAACTCTTCGTTTCTGTATAGTCTTAAACTTTTGATCAGCTAGTATTTAGGTTAATTTAATTTTGTTCACATTTTCTCTATTAAATGCTAAAAAAGTTGTTTTTATTTTCCCTTTTCTTATTTTTATATTTCGAAGCTTTACTTAAATAAGTTGGTTGGTTGGTTGTTTAGAATTAAGCACAAAGCTGCACAATGGGCTATCTGTGCTCTGCCCACCACGGGTATCGAAACCCGGATTTTAGCGTGTAAGTACGCAGACATACCCCTTAGCCACTGGGGGGCACTTAAATAAGTGGTTGAGTCTAACAACGCAAATTCATTTTTTTTTCTATATGTTTATTGGCCTTAAGATTTTGGCCAGCAGTGCATATCTGTGAACCATTGGAAATAACAAAGAGAAAACATATTAAACGAATTACGAAACAGAGATGCATTTCTTTGGAAAATATGCCAAGACCTTTCATAATTTTTGTTTTGTCTGAGATTCATTTATTAACGAAACATATCTGCTAGATCACAACGAGATGCTGAAGAAGATTTTCCTTCGTATTCAATATTTTAGGCCTGCAATAAATATTTGCTTTCTACGTTTTGATCCTTTATAAGTAGCACTGGTTTGGTAATAACCTGGTTAGGTGTACAGAATATAAGATGTCTGTTAGTTTTCAAATGCCTAGAATTTTCTAATGTTTCTGTATAACTATGGCTAGAAATATTAGGCTCATTTAGTCTTTCTTTACTCTGACAAGGAAAGTGTTCAAATACGTA
>CM022399.1:33353-48860 GCA_011833715.1 Carcinoscorpius rotundicauda | reverse complement strand
TTTACACTAAAACTGCAACAACCAGTAACATGAATATATAGAAAAACAGACATGTTCTTTCAATATGTATATACGCAAATATCACACACATATAAATGTATATGTATATATATATACCATGTACACACATACGTAAAGCAAAGATGTCTGTTGTCACGAAATGTTTCAAGCTGGTTGAAACACTCATTGTTAGACTAACTCAGACAGGCTTCCTAACAATTTTAATGGGTGATCAGTTTCAGTTTTACAACCACATCTACACTACCACCTTAATGTCGTGAGAGACTTATCCAAATATTTGAAGCCCAATCTACACACAAGTTTAAAGACATGCGTACTACAGATATGTTTGTACAAGTAGAATATACCACGTACTGTGACACCCACCGCCTGATGTCAATCAGTTTAGCGCTGCTGGGTAGGTGTTATGGTGTACTAATAAAAAGGTTTCTGTTCCTGATTAACTTCGCAAGCTCAGTATGGAAAGAGATTTGTGTTTAATAAAATTGACTGGTTTTGTTTTTTCAATATGCGTAGTTTCAGCTCCACCATACAGGTCAGCGTTATAAAAGTATCTGTTTTGCATGTTTAGTGTCTGTTTAACTAGAGGTGATCAAATCACTGATTTTAACAACAGATGAGTCTTGAATGAAAAGCGGAAGATAAACTGAGCAGTGATTGTTATTTTCTGGTCCGTACTGTGTTTCGATAAGCATAATATTTCTGTCAAATAAACAAAGTATTCATAACAATACGGAACTTATGGTAACGTTCGTGATGGGTATGATAAAAACGACACTGCTATCCAGAGTAAAACAGTCAAGGATTTTTTACTGGGTGGACGTCCGTCCTCGTTCTACAACATTATGGTACTTTATTCATGTGTTTATGTTATAATCGACCGCCTATAAAAGAATGTGGCTTTTTGAGCGAGCCACGCGAGTTTTATTGACTGATCATCAGTGATGTCGAGAAACCCACTTGTTGAGAATTTTATATGCAAAAAACGGCTCCCCCGGGCTCAGAAAACACTTAAAATAGAAGGTCGAAACGTTGTTCGCTCTTCTATTTGAAGTGCTTTCTGAGCCCGGGGGAGCCGTTTTTTGCATATAAAAAAAAAAAAAATATTGACTGATCAACTAACCAGTCAAAAGGCAGCAAATTTGATTGACATTTTAAACAATTAACCAGAAAGCTTCAGAGTTTGATTGGCATCTTAACCAGGCAATCAGAAAGTTGGCTCGATTCGCGGTCCAGTCGGAAGTCGCGTGTGAAAAGCGACATCCAATAGGAAGCGACTATTGGTCAACGCTCGCTCTTATTCGATCTCCGACTGTCTTCGAGGTTCCCTGAAGCTGCTGCGTGTAATTGGAGGCCGCAGGTGATCGAAATGAAGACGAAATCCTCTAGGGACGACGAATCGAAGGACCCGCCGCCAACCTTTCGAGCGCTTTTTGCAACGGCCGCGTCCGTACTTCCACCACGCCATTGGAAGGTACTTTTGGTGAACGCACGCACGAAAATGACCCAAAAAAGGGGTTCCCCGATCGGTTGGCGGCGGGCGCGAGTGATTATATTTCCCGCTCGCTCTTATTCGATCTCCGACTGTCTTCGAGGTTCTAGATGGATCATTTTCAAGGTTTTTTTATGTATACGAAATGTTGGGTAACTTGTACTTTAAGGTTTATTTGTACATTTCTTTTTCAGCTTCTTTTAGAATGTATTATAATTGTGATTAAACTCCCTGCAGGACTCACTTACTGTAGATATTTTACTATTATTGCACTAGTGTGCATACTCTCTTTGTTACAAGTTTCATTGTAGGCTTTATTCATCGAATTTAGTATCTTATTATAACAGTGTTAAATAATCAAATCTTTCTTATGTTTGACACCAGGATTCATATCTTTATTTCCTCTTTTATTGTTTCCTTTATGTCACACAACGTAAATTTACCTAGAAAATGAAGTTCATTTAGAATTTTGATAAATTCTTCTGGTAACGTGGGTTCCATATAAAAAAATTAGAAAGACTGCAAAGATAAATATGGATGATTCCTACAATATGTTAGTTATATTATTTTTACATCAAGCACAAACTCTCAACCTCATAACATCTGTAAAGAAGTAACTGAAAGTAGTGAAGTCTGATTGGAATAATTTACATGTTCGAAAACAACCAAACTAGACTAAAGGGATGAGAGATCAAAGGGATGTGATATCAAACACAAAAGAACAAAGGTAAATATTGTAAGCACGTTATAAAAGACAGAAGTAAATTAAAGAAACTTTGTCCCATTTTTACACTAGAACTGGAACAACCAGTAACATGAATATATATAAAAACAGACACGTTCTTTCAATATGTATATACGCAAATATCACACACATATAAATGTATATGTGTATATATATATACCATGTACACACATACATAAAGCAAAGATGTCCGTTGTCACGAAATGTTTCAAGCTGGTTGAAACACTCATTGTTAGACTAACTCAGACAGGCTCCCTAACAATTTTAATGGGTGATCAGTTTCAGTTTTATAACCACATCTACACTACCACCTTAATGTCGTGAGAGACTTATCCAAATATTTGAAGCCCAATCTGCACACAAGTTTAAAGACATGCGTACTACAGATATCTTTGTACAAGTAGAATATACCGCGTACTGTGACAATCAGTGACTGATGTCAATCAGTTTAGCGCTGCTGGGTAGGTGTTATGGTGTACTAATAAAAAGGTTTCTATTCCTGATTAACTTCGCAAGCTCAGTATGGAAAGAGAATTGTGTATAATAAAATTGACTGGTTTTGTTTTTTTTCAATATGCGTAGTTTCAGCTCCACCATACAGGTCAGTGTCATAAAAGTATCTGTTTTGCATGTTTAGTGTCTGTTTAACTAGAGGTGATCAAATCACTGATTTTAACAGATGAGTCTTAGTCCTACTGAAAATGAGGATAAAATAAAACCGAATGAAAAGCGGAAGATAAACTGAGCAGTGATTGTTATTTTCTGGTCCGTACTGTGTTTTGATAAGCATAATATTTCTGTCAAATGTACAAAGTATTCATAACAATATGGAACTTATGGTAAATAAAACAGTCCAGGATTTTTTACTGGGTGGACGTCCGTCCTCGTTCTACAAAATTACGGTACTTTATTCACGTGTTTATGCTATAATCGACCGCCTATAAAAGAATGTGGCTTTTTGAACGAGCCACGCGAGTTTTATTGACTGATCAACTAACCAGTCAAAAGGCAGCAAATTTGATTGACAGGTTAAACAATTAACCAGAATGCTTCAGAGTTTGATTGGCATCTTAACCAGGCAATCAGAAAGTTGGCTCAATTCGCGGTCCAGTCGGAAGTCGCGTGTGCAAAGCGACATCCAATAGGAAGCGACTATTGGTCAACGCTGCACGAAACAGACCGAAAAAAATCTGTATTACTCGTCGAAACGCGGCGTTCGCGGGTGATTAGATTTCAGGTTTGCTCAAATTCGATCTCCGAGTCGGGCAAGATGCATTCGATCTGAACAGACTAATTGACTTGGAATTAGTCACACAAGCACTAGAGAAACAAAACATCCCACACACAAAAATAGAAAGAATAATTTCAAAGAAAACAAAGGCACCTACAAATCTGATAAGAATAGATATTGACGACAGTTACAACATCCAAAATTTAATAAACAATGGAATAATGCTCTGGTATGAAAAATACCAAGTCGAGCAACTGAAAACTCCGGCAATTGCTGTAACACGGTGTTACAGCTGCCAAAGATATGGACATGTTTCAGCAGCCTGCTTAGCATCACCGAGGTGCTGCGGATGTGGCGGGGAACACCATATCAACCGACGCAAAAAAGAAAAGGAAACGCCCAAATGTTGAAACTGTGGTCAAACCCACACGGCAAATTATAAAGAAATAAAGCAACGTATTTATCAGATCAGAACAGAATCAACCGAAAACAAACAGCTCACCTGAAATGGACACACCGACAGAACTCAATAAAACAACAAAAACCACCTACGCAGAAATGCTACATAATTATAATTATTATTTTAGGCATTTTATGGCATTTTTTTACATTGGGAGCATTTGGTGTGCAATATCCCAATTATATCATAAAATATTATTAATAGGGGAAAACTTTGTAAACTACGCTGTTGCTACGTCGTGATTAATTATTCTATTATTTACGTCATAATTACTTCTTTCATAATTATATATAATTATTTCTTTTATATTATGGCATTATATTATTAAATATACTCAAGGAATGTTCTAAATTGATAAAAATGGTTGTCACCTTCTGAAAGCATCGTAAAAATGACTTTGAAGTGGGTTTCCAAAGGGGATTATTTTCACTAAAAGTCGTAAAAATGTGTAAATCAGATGACGTAGATATATTCTTGTGCAAGTAATTCGGCTCGGGTTTAATCGATAGCTTCTATGATATTGCGCATTGTCACCAAATTTTGAATAGACGTAACTAAATAAATAGCGTTTACAACTGAACTATATTTTTTTACCACAAAAATTGGGAAAGGTTCTGAAAAAAGGAAATCTAATGTTTGGGAACACTTCGATAAAAATACTGCTGGTGCTAAATGTGAATGGCCGAGTGCGTTAAGGCGTGCACTCGTAATCCGAGGGTCGCAGGTTCGCGCCCGCGTCGCGCTAAACATGCTCGCCCTCCCAGCCGTGGGGGTGTATAATGTGACGGTCAATCCCACTATTCGTAAAAGAGTAGCCCAAGAGTTGGCGGTGGGTGGTGATGACTAGCTGCCTTCCCTCTAGTCTTACAACTGCAAAATTAGGGACGGCTAGCACAGATAGCCCTCGAGTAGCTTTGTGCGAAATTCCAAAAACAAACAAACAAACAGCTAAATGTGAAATATGTACTGAAGAGTTGAAATGTATTGGTGGGTCAACTTCTTCTTTGTTTTACCATCTACGTGTGATGCATGGTATTGACCCTGACACTGATGGCACTGTTCAACGACCATTTGTTGCTTTCGTCAAGAAACCTGACATTGATGAAGAGATTGCGAGGTTAGTTAGTCTGGATGGGCTGAGCTTTAAACAGATTGCATCTAGTCACTTTATATAAGAAAGCCTCAAGAAAAAGAAATATGATAAACCTGTACCAACCAGTGTTTCAGGCATGAAAAAAATAGTAGTAAATTATGCTTTACAGAAAAAGCAAGAATTACGCAGTTAATTTCAAGCCCAGGTTGAGTCTGGTGCAAGATATTCCTTGACCCTTGATGAATATACGTCAATTCAAAACACGCTACATCAATATCAATGTTTATGGTGATGAAAAGCACTGGTATCTAGGATTAACAAAAATCTGTGTATCTTTAACAAGTGCAAGAACAATAGAAATTGTGTCCAGGAAACTTGAAGATTTTGGTCTCAGCCTCAACCATCATACTGTCGGATGTACAACAAACGGGGCTTCAGTCATGGTCAAATTTGGAAATGATATAGCCCCTTTCACCAGCAATATGTGCACATTGGCAGTTTGTGATGTATTATATGCAAAAAGGAAGGAGGTCAAGAGCATGAGGGTGAGAAAGAAGATGAGAATTTACAAGCTGCAAGTGACAATGAAACAGAGAGTGATATGAAGATGGTGAAGCTGTTTTACTTTTGAACAAATAAAGGATATTAATGATTCAAATGGTAAGATTCACGAAAATTTTCAACAAGTGATTGACAAAGTCAAAAATATGAAAACTCTTTAGAAAGTCACCATTAAAAAAACGAAAAATTGCAGGACTTCATTAAGGTGAATTTGGAAAAGACCTGAATTGTCTCTTGATTGTAAAACAAGATGGGACAGTATGTTGATAATGGTAGAAAAAACTGTGAAGGTTTAAAGCTTGCATACCCAAAGCTCTGAGAATTATTGGGTCAGTTGAAACTATCACTGATGATGAGTGGAAAACATTAGACAACCTTGTTGATGCTCTGAAACCTGTCCAAATCGTGCTGAAAAATATTTGCTCTGAAGCAAACAACTTGCTAAAGCTGTTCATTTTTTATTGTCTAAACTCAAAAACCAAGAAAATCTCGTAGCTGAACATTGTATAAGCATTTTGTAGGCAGATACACTGCCAGGCGACGAAGGGATGCTGTTTCACTTCTTTGTTACCTTCACAAACCCTGGGTTAAAAGTCAATCAGATATGACTTCGTTTATTGCACAAAAGGAATATGAAAAAAATTGGAAAGCATACATTTGAAAGATTGCATAACATGCAGGAGAAAAAGGCAGAGGATAAAGACCAGTCAGTTGAGCCTGAAAATGAAGCTAAAAATGAAGAGGGCTCAGCTGTCTCACTTTATAAAGTATATGGAGGCCATGAACACTTTAGACAAGGGACTGGAGGGAGTTGATTCAAAAAAGATAACACTATGAAAGATGAGCTGAAATCATATAAAGCAACTGGTACAAGAAGTGAGAATGTTCTTAAGTTATACCATGACATGAAAAGTATACAAGAAGTGAGAATGTCCTTAAGTTGTACCATGACATGAAAAGTTACAAGTGAGAATGTCCTTAAGTATACCATGACATGAAAAGTATACAAGTGAGAATGTCCTTAAGTTATACCATGAGATGAAAAGTACACAAGAAGTGAGAATGTCCTTAAGTTATACCATGACATGAAAAGTATACAGAAGTGAGAATGTCCTTAAGTTTACCATGACATGAAAAGTATACAAAAGTGAGAATGTCCTTAAGTTATACCATGACATGAAAAGTATACAAGAATGAGAATATCCTTAAGTATACAAACCACAACAGAAAGAAGTTTTTCTGCAGCAGGTCTTTTTATTACGAAGATAAGATCAGTCTCTCCGATAAAACTGTCATGCTTTGTGTTTCCTGAAGGATCTGTTCAAGAATAGATATTGATTTATTAAGTACTGACATGAATCGACACTAAACAGTTTTAAGTTTTTAACAAGTTCTTCTTTAAAAAAAAACTACAAAATTTATTAAATTTAAAGCTAGTCAATATGTTGTGAATCTGTCATCCTGTTAATAGTTGGATTTGGAAGTTAGGACTCTTCTTTTGTTCGTTTACTACACGTCAATATACATGGGTATTTTTTTGCATCTTTGTAATATTTGTTTCGTAATAAACAGTAAATTTTAATAAAATTCTTATGTTGTAGCTTTGATATATTTATAACACATGCCCATTTTTGACTTAAAAATAGTCATGAGCCATTGTATTATGTCCACAATAACAGCTGATGCAGTCAGAAAAAGTAAACCAGAAAATTTACACCAAGATATACTGTAACTGCACTGATTGTTAATGACCTTTTAGATTGTCGACATCCTGAGGTTACTTTGATATGTTATACTTTTCTGTGGGGCATATCTTTCCAGAGTTATGATGCAAAACGTGATCCATCACAAGAATCGTAACGGCCATTTATAAATAATACTGAGAGGTAACGATTAATCGATTATGAAATTTTTTTCCGATTATTAATCGTTTATGAAATTTTTTCCGATTATTAATCGTTATGAAATTTTTTTCCGATTATTAATCGATTATGACTTTACCGATTATGTGCAAGCCCTAATATTTAACTTTAGTAACCTTCAATCTGACGATGTTTGTTTATGAAGTAATATTTAATTTCAGTGATCGTTAACATAACAATATTTAATCAAAATGTAATATTTAATCTCAGTGATAATCATTCTGATGATGTTTGATTATAATATAAATTTAATCTTGAACTCTATGATATTTCTTGATAGTGTGTGATATTTAATCTGAATTATATTCAACTGGGTAATATTTGTGACAAAAAGTAATGGTTAAACTGAATGATCTTCAATACAATGATATTTGATTATGTTATAACTATCTCAGCGATCTTCAACTTGATCGTAGTTATATATGATATAATATTTAATATGAGTGATATTCAAACAGATGATGATCGTTGATAATCTAATATATTATGTGAGTTATCTTCAACTTCATGATATTTCTTCATTATGTAATATTTCTCTTAAACTTGATAATTTGTGTTCATAATGTAACATGTAAAACTAAGTGGCATTCAACTTGACGTTACTTGGTGATAACGAGATAATTAATGTGATATATTTTTAATTGGTTGTGTTTGTTAACAGCGTAATAACGATTTCCAAGTTAACGATATTTTTGATAATGTAATACTTATTCTCATTTAACTTAAGCTTTTTTGTTTGTTTTTCAAAATGTGTTACCTTCAATATCCTTACCATTAATTATGTAAAAACATACAAATGACATTTAAGAACTATTTACACAAGAAAGTTAAATAACTAATTAAAACCGTATGCAATACTTGCAGGTACAATTAAAAGATATAACTTGAAGCTTCTTACCGAAAAGAGCCATGACATCAGGAGTTATAATTCAGCCATGATTGGCATAATGATGTCACTTTCACTTTCAAGATTGCTAGTTCACAAAAGATCATCTGGAAACAAGACACTTCTTTCTTCAACTTTGAGAAAAAACGCTCCAGTGCCTGAGCAGATGATTATTCTCATGATTATACATTACCAAGTGCTCCTTCTACCTAGTTACCTGTTTTTTACAGTTACCAAGTGCTCCCTCTACCTAGTTACCTGTTCTTGACAGTTACCAAGTGCTCCTTCTACCTAGTTACCTGTTCTTGACAGTTACCAAGTGCTCCTTCTACCTAGTTACCTGTTCTTGAGAGTGAAAACTTAATGCCATGATCTGTAGAGGGATGAGCCATTCTTGAATTTCAGTAAGAGCATCAGTGGATTTTTCTAACTCTTCTATACGTGGTCCTGGGACCTACAAAAATATCGACTCACATTATTGACAGAAACTGCTGATGCTGCCTTCTTCAAAGCTTAGATAATGGTGGTAAGTTGTCTTCCCAATTTTAGTAGACATAAATTCAGCGAAGGGTCTACTGGATGAGTGAATACGGTGTAAAACACACACATTAGATACTCTTACCGTTTTTGAATGAAATATCTTCTGATAGGATAAATGATTGGTTTTCTTCCAGCATTATGATCTCCCCTTGATGTTGGACTTGGTCTTCACCTTAAGAGGCATTGTATCCGGTATTGGATTAAGTAGCTGAATGACTGCCCAGTTGTACAAAGATGATTGATACGAATCCTCATTCCTTAACTAAACTGGTTAGAAATCAAAGAAAACAACAAACAAAAACAAAATAAACAATATGCTTTGCTTTACGGGTTCTTCAGTTGATCGAACTGCCGAGTTCTCCGTACTCTCCAGTGACACAGTACGCGGACTTACAGTGTTATAAACAGAGTTTCGATACCTGTGATTAGCAGAGCACAGATGACCCATTGTGTTGCTTTGCGGCTAACTTCACAGTAACTTCTTGTTACTTATATTAACAGATACTTATAGTTTATGGATATATTTATAGGACCCGGCATGGCCAGTGGATTAAGGCGTTCGATTCATCAACCAAGTAATGCTCTTCCTTTCAGCCGTGGGGGCGTTATAATGACGTGTCAATCCACTATTGTTGGTAAAAGAGTAGCCCAAGAGTTGGCGGTGGGTGGTGATGATTAGTGCCTTCCCTCTGTCTTACATTCTAAATAAGGGACGGCTAGCACAATAGTCTCTAGTAGCTTTGTGGAAATTCAAAAAACAGCATACATATAATTTTTTATGAGTATATTTTGATTCTACAGATTACAAACATACGAAAGAAAAACATAAAACAACAAAGAGATACACTTAAAAACAAGGATCTGTCAGGGATAGTGAAACTAAATATAATATAAAGATGTCCCGTCGGAGGTCGCTTTTCAAAGATAAAAGAGATGGTAGTATTATTTTTAGATGGAAATAATATGTTGAGAAATACTTATATCTGTTTGTATCGTTGAGAAATACTACAGTGAGCAAGAAGGTGAGATTCGTCGTAAATTAGGCAGACTAAAAATCTGAGATAGTGTATACTTATGTAGGTTAACATTTACGGAACCCAATCGATGGGACATGATTTCGTTTTATAACATATTTAATGTTGTCACTTTAATATTTCAAAACGTTTACTTGGAAAATCATTTGAAAAATATCTGATACTTTTATATACAGCAATACGGTTCAGGAGTTATTTCGCACATGTTTGAAAAAACAAACAAACAAAAAACTTCAATCAAAGACACACAACCAGAGTCTTAAAAAACTTACAATACATACATGCAGTACGTAAACATACGTTTAGAGATTTAGATTTGTTATAAAACGTGTGGTGTACTAATGTATAATGGAATAGATCCGACAGCTTGTTTTATTTCAGACAAATTAACACGGGGAGACAATTTCTCTCTCCAAGTACTTTCCACTTTTATACGTATAGTTTAATTTGCCTTCATTATTCAGAGTATAATACGTTTAAAAATTAATAACATTAGAGACAGAGTAGTAGCTTATTACCACTCTCCAGTGGTTCAGTGACCCCACCTCGCAGGTCACCACCCTCCACAAACATACGAAACCGTTTTTCACTCTCCAGAGATGAAAATGACCATTCGAGGTTAAACAACGTGACCGAGCTCTCCGAGATTACTTGGAAACCAATGTTATTTACTGCTGAAAAAGAAATCTGACATCGTTGTGTAAAACATGAGGTCACCTAGAGGTCAAAACAACATACAAATGTTTGTCTAAAAACACACCAAAATCACCAGTAAGTTACGATATTTATTTTAATAACACATAAAATATGTTTTTGTGCAGAACTTGCATTCATTATTTTTAAATTTGTAGTTAGAAGTAAAAATAAACTCGTTTCACTACACTAAAGATAACATTGGAATTTGTGAATCTTCAATGGTATTTACTAGAATCACCAAACAGATACACATAATCTAACGTTGTAAGGTTGTGGTGTGTATTTAATAGAATCACCTAACAGATACACATATCTAACATCACAAGGTTGTGGTGTGTATTTAATAAAATCACCAAACAGATACACATAATCTAACATCACAAGGTTGTGGTGTGTATTTAATAAAATCACCAAACAGATACACATAATCTAATATTACAAGGTTTTGGTGTGTATTTAATAAAATCACCAAACAGATACACATAATCTAACATTACAAGGTTGTGGTGTGTATTTAATAGAATCACCAAACAGATACACATAATCTAACATCACAAGGTTGTGGTGGGTTTGACGTTTTATGATCCAAAGCAACTAGGCTATCTGCGTCAAACATCCAGTAAAACGTTAAGGTACTAAAGTTCGTAAAAAATAATCAAGGTAAAACAAAGTTAAATTTTTGAATTAAAACCTAAACGGCATGAAATCCAATTTTTATACCTAGCTTACAGCAGTAAGAAATTACAGTAGTAGCAGTTTTAAAATACTTTCTGTGGTATAATTTATATTGATTTAACTCGCCAGGATGGCCAACGGATAAGTTCAAAAATCAGTGTTAGTCGTTGTTGTTTTGAATCAAGCAAAAGCTTTATTTAGCGTTGTAAGTCCACAGACATGCCGATGAGCTACTGGGGAGCCAGCGTTAGTCACCAGAAGTTGACCTTTCCAATCCTAGTTTCGAGTTATTTGACGTTACGGTCATTTTTTAATTTCATATCTAACTAGTTGTACTTCAAAAAGGAATCATAAACGAGGTCTAATTTATGAATTAAAAATTACGTTAAAAAGGCCAAAGGCCTTTGAAACTTAAAAACATTTGAAAGGTGGACAGTATCATCGGCGATGGTGACACTGTCCAACGTTATGGGTAAACCTTGGGGCAAAACATGCCTAAAATGGTGCCGTCGTTACGACTCTCAACGACATGTTTGTAAAATTAGGCTTACTGTGACCTGAGCCACACACAGACAACACATTGGTGCATCAGTTCCAGATAAAAGAAAACGATGAGTTAAAAAAACGGTGATCAACATATAACAAGTAATACACCTTAAGTACTCGTGGGCTAAATGGATAGCAGTCGTTCGTAATTTTAAATTATCGATCGGAGAAGAGGCGGTCAGCTGCTGACAACAACAGTCAGAAAGAACGGCTTTCAGAAACCAATGAAGGTCATTTACTGTTACGTCGACAATGTTCAGTGTCAACAAGTTTCGCTCACCAAACCTTGAGCTCCGTGGCTCGATACACTGATCACCAAACCACTTCTACTTGTCACTTTCTGATATTTCATTCAAAATCACTGAAGTGATTAACATGTACAAACTAGCAAGAGAATAGCAACATTTGTGTTTATCAACTATGTTCAAAAATTATGATAGATACAAAAATGTTCAGACAATTGTTGCGCTAAAAGAGCCCGGCATGGCCAGGTGGGTTAAGGCGTTCGACTCGTAAGCTGTAGGTCGCGAGATTTAATCCCTGTCGCACCAAACATGCCCGATCTTTCAGCCGTTGGGGCAATATAATGTAAAGGGCAATCCAACTATTCGTTGCTAAAAGAGTAGCCCAACAGTTGGCTGTAGGACTAGCTTCCTTTCCTCTAGTCTTAAACTGCTAAATTAGGGACGGCTAGCACAGGTAGTCCTCGAGTATCTCTGCGCGAAATTCAAACCAAACCAAACGAAACTACGCAAACATCAACCACTTCTGAGAATCTGTTAGTTATCAAATTTCTTGGCTGTCTAAAGGCAGCTATGAATGATCAGAAGAGTCTGGTGAACAGCACGTGCAATGACATAAAATCGTGTTAAGCTAAGAAGAACCGTGGGTAAAAGAAGAGAAGAAACGAGTTTGTTGATTTTATAGGAATTCCGCAGGAAATAATTTTTAAACCAGACATGTTTCTATTTGTAATAAAACTACTGATGGACCTCCATTAATACAAATATAAAAATCATTCCCTTACACTTAACGTTCCATAGAAAAAACAACAACAGTATTAAAGTTAAAACAACATCTTATTTGAAACACACTTAATTATAACTTTCAACCATGCCAAGATAATTCTTACTGTCTACGTTCTCCATGTTTTCTGTCGGGCTGGCAAAAGAATACGGATTTTCTAACGACAAAATACGGGGCTCAATTCCCAGAAGTACACATTGCAAAGACAGCCTATTGTGTAGTTTTCAGCTTCCTACAATAAGCTCATCACGAGTGTGTTTGTATTTTGTGCGAAATATGGCGGTGTACTTATGTGTATATATATATATCATTAACTTATTTCCCCTCGTCTTCTATTCTCTCCACGTGCCAAAGGCTACAAAGAAGAAATAATTTGCTACCTTTTCCAAACATTAGCGTCTTTTATCTTTAGCTGCTACAAACGGCTCGTAGTTTTATGTTTTCTCAATTACAAACTTCTAGCTCATAGCTCCATCTCTTCGCGGATTTGAGAGCTAATTACATCCGCGGTTATTAATTATTTTCCTTTGTCATATCAAGAGAGTCAAATAAAATCTAAATAGCTACAGTTAGTAAGGTTGACAACCATTTTCACATAACCTCCACCCCGTACAAATTTGTGTTTTGCTTTCTTTTTTTAGGTAAAGTGGAAATACGAAGCTTGTCCCTCTAAGTCAAGTAATGAGAACTGAAACAGTAAAATGTCTTCAGTTATTTATAGAAATTAATATTATCTTCAAATCTTAGCGGAAGTTAAGAAATCGTGCAAGTTCTCGTACAAACATAAATACTTCAATCTTTAATGGCATGTTTGTTTGTTTTTTGAATTTCGCAGGAAGCTACATTTGTGCTAGCCGTCCTTAATTCAGAAGTGTAAGACTAGAGGACGACAGCTAGTCATCACCACCCACTGCAAACTCTTGGGCTACTCTTTTACCAACGAATAATAGGATTCACCGTCATTATAACCCCACGGCTGAAGACGAATGTTTTGCGACGGTCGACCGGACCTCGATTACGAGTCGAACGCCTTAACCCTGGCCATGCCGGACCTTATAGATATTTTCTTTTCAAACTAAAGTAAGTTGATTTGAGCCAGTAAGTTTCGTTCTAAAACATTTAGTTAAGTATAATGGTGAAAGTTTCTTTCTCCTGTCATGAACTTGTACTTCGTGTTTTATAATTAATTTATGACTCTACTGTTATCATGCAATACACTCTGGTACACGTAAAATGACTCTTTGACATCGCATTTGTTTGGAACGAAAATTCACAAGCGTTTTAGTTACTTCTTCTGGCATAGTTTATCATCTCACTAAAGATATTTCTTAGCATAACAATGATCTTGAAAAAAAATACACTTATTAGACTTGTTCACAAATGAAACGAGTCATTTCAGTTGCACAGACAAAGACAATGCTTGAAAACAGGGATAGATAACAAATCTGGGCTGAACACAGATAGCCCCTTTCTGTAGTTTTATAGTTTATAAAAAAGCGAATAAATTGAACTGTTCTCCGTCGAATACAAATGTAACGAAAGACTCAAAATCCGAATTTTAACCACTATAAATTTTTTCTTTCTTTCAACGAATAATGCTAATAAATGAACGACATTTTGTTTCTTCCTATTTTTAGAATATTTGGAGATCAGTGAAATTGAAATGTCCCTAACGTTAAGGGTACATTTTGAGAACCCACGCTCTCCGCCTTCACCTCCAACTCCAACTCGCTGTACGGGCATACAATTGATGACCACATCCCAGGGTCATACAATTAATAGGGAGGACACTATACGGATCCTAGGCCACGAAGTATAGCACCACGCATACCCACACAGTTATCAAACATGACCCCATTGATAACTTTAAGCTAAAGAATATCTTAATATATGATCTGCTACTAAGCAACATTGTGGTGTTAAGTAAATTTACAGGCCAATTCCTGTTTTAGAGACCTTTTTAATTCACTAAACTTTAACGTTATTTGATAAAAATTATATAATTGTTTTATTATTTACTTATTGTTCAAAGTCAAGTTGTACATAAATTATTATCTATTGAAAACAATAAAAGGGTTACATCACACACCTAAACTGTCCTGACATTTAGTGAGATGTGAATTACATTCAGTTAAATTATTATTTTGAACATGAGCTGTTAAATTAGTTGTGGATATTTGTTATTTATTTTATTTCTACAAATAACTTCAACAATACGATAAAAGTACAATGTTAATATATGTTAAATACAATTTTATGTTTTTTTGTCTTTCTGAATTATTCACTATAATATTGAAATATGCTATTAAGCACAATCTACATTACATGAACTAATTATGTAACATCTTTGTAATTAGTTAATTTTTTTCTCAACCTTTTCATATGTGTTTGTACAAATATCTACTAAAGTAGATTTAGACCCGTCGTTTCTTTACAGCCCTCGAAATGAAGGCGTACGTACGTTTAAATAGAAAGGTGAGCTCACATTTTCAGGACAAAGAAAAACTTCTAGTATAATAGATAATGCATGTATTTATATATACAAGACTTTCCCCTTAAAAAAACAACAAAAACAAAGA